>PVJO010017573.1:0-11935 GCA_004026905.1 Hystrix cristata | reverse complement strand
CAGAAAGACTGCTAAAATGTTTTATTAATTATTTATTTGTGCTTATAGTTGAATACCAGTTTTTCTTTTTGTATATTTTCAATATGTGTTGAAATACCATCTAATTATTTTCATGTACAGTCTACACCTTCAAAAGGGGTGCGTGTGTGTGTGTGTGTGTGTGTGTGTGTGTGTTTTGCAGTACCTTTAAATATTTACAGAGAAATATTTCAAATAAAACTGAGGATCTAAAATCAAAATTATACAATGGGAAATTAGAAGACAAGGTGATATACTACTTACCTTTGAGTTAACCGAAGTCCTGTTGACCATACAATCTGATACATATTCTCATATATTTCTTTAGTACTCTATCTACAATGGAACTCCAATTGAGTATATTATTTACCAATTTATATCTTAGTTATTTTCTCAATCCTGAGACAAAATACCTGGCATCCACAAGTTAAAGGAGGGAAGTTTTATTTTAAGTTTTTAGAGTTTTAAGTACATAGTTGGCTGGCTCCAAGGCAGGGTAGCACAGTAGAGGGACATGGTGGAAGAGAAAGGGCTCACAGCATGGCAGGCAGGAAGCAGCAAGACTTCCTTCTTCTTTCCCTTTTTATTCCATCCAGGGTACAAACCTATTGATTAGTTCCACCCACACCCAGGGTGGGTCTTCCCTGCTCATTAAATCCATCATCTATACCTGGAACTATGCTAAACCAATCAGAGGAGTAATCCAATATCATGCACCCATAATCCAGAATCACATACTTATGATCCAGTCACTCCCAAAAGCAGCACCTATGAGCACATAAGCCTTTGAGGGGACATCTAGATGCGAACTATAGCAGTTTATCTCTACACTATTCTTGAATTCCTGATTTTCAGAACAAGTCACCTTTTATTCTATGTCTTCTATGGCTAGTTTAGTGCCTGGCATCTATTAGGGGTGCTAAAATTATTTGTTGAATTTATAAGTTTATTTT
Source organism: Hystrix cristata (assembly GCA_004026905.1). Taxonomy (NCBI): domain Eukaryota; kingdom Metazoa; phylum Chordata; class Mammalia; order Rodentia; family Hystricidae; genus Hystrix; species Hystrix cristata. The sequence goes on along the minus strand of PVJO010017573.1, from coordinate 10,964 downwards.
CAAACAGGGAACCTCTCCATGCGGTCACTGAAGCAGTGTTATTTTATTATCTAAAAAATCAGACAAAGATTTTGAGGCCCTTTATATTCTATCTACTCTGGCAAGTATATCATGAATGAGTTTTTAAAGACTTAGTAAAATCCTTACATACTAGATTAAAATAAGAAAAAGAATTATTTGGAATCTTGTAAAACTTAAAGAATTCTTAGGATTTTGATTGTGGAAAATGAAATGTTGGGAAAGGGCACATGACAGTAAAGACATTGAACAATTAAAAGGTACTGCTGAGTCAATCAATAGTAAGATCATGAGGCTATCAGTTATGTGCAAATGAACTGTACTTGCATTACAGGAAAGATAGGAAGTCCTTTTAGGGACTCAAAATTGAATTATAGCTTGAGATGTAAATAAAAATAAAATCATCATAGAGAGGAAAAGCACAAACTGAGAGAGGGAAAGGGCTTGAATAGAAGTGTGGGGAATTTAAATATTTTGAATCAGATAAATGAGAGGGTGAGGTCATTGTAAAGGCGGATCACAGTCAAAGATGCACAGATATGAAGAGTGCAGGAAGGAAGTTTGATCTTTCAGGAGGAAGTGTGGAATTAAGTGCAATCAATGGGATGGCATGAGGAATATTGCACTAACAAATGTCTATGTCAGCAGTGCACCTTATGGAACAATTACAGTGTAAAAGTGAAGATGAGGCTAAATTACAAGGAATCTAGAAATTGACATCAATGTGATGGAAGTGGAGCCAATGAGGAGGTATAAGTAAAGAATGAAAACTGTTCTCATGAAAAGTTATCTTTTAGAAACCAAAAACTATGAAGGTATCTTAAATGTGCTGGAAAAATAAGCCAAATGGGAAAAATTGACAACATGATGGAAAGAATAATTGATGAGCAAGTCTTCAGGGATGATGAGAGATTAGTAAGATAAAATGAAGTGGACTTTTCAAAAAGAAGCAGAGGTAATTATTTTGAGACAAAAGAAAAGAAGTCAATATGATGAATATTCTAAGAACTGCTGTGATAGAAAGAAGAGAAGCTAGATTTTGAAGGGAATGTTGCTATTGAAGAGTCCAGATTTACTGTTTTAGTAATTGAGGGGAGACTTGGAGTACGCGGAAGAGCTATGCAATGAAAGTCGATAAACCCTCTTTGATTTCTAGAAGCAGTAATTGCTATGAGTCATTCCACATATTTATTTCTCCTAGTGTCTCTTATTCTCTTATTTTTCTGTTTTAAAATGAGGTTGTGATGGACACAAAGACAGGAGGCCCAGATTTCTCCTTAAAGAAGGACTTGTTGCTCTGGATAGTGTCATATGCAAGGTGCATTGAGATGTCCGCCCCTTGAGGGCATCCTTATTGTAGAAAGCTACCTCACTCAAGGCCAGGTACTTTAGGAGATTGCCCAAGTCCAGTGAGCAGTAAGAAGCAGGGGCATAAAGGCTCAGCCATTTGGGACCACTAGGAACCAACTGCGATGAGCCATTTTAGTTTCAGAATTACCTGCGAGTTAGTCAGCAAAGGGAGGAAGTTTGACTTGCTGTGTAGCTGGGTTTCTATTTTGCCATTCTTGGTGCCTTCTCCTTTCCAGTATGTTGATTCCAAGGCAAATCTCATAAAATTCTGCCTCAGAGTCACATCTGGAAAGCCTGAGTTCTCATTGAAGTTGCTATGAAGATGTAAAAAGATAACAATAATTTTGAAACTCCTTTATACAGAGTGGTTTCTCATAGTCATAATAGATGGCTGTCTCTTTACAGTTCCCATTTCATAAAGAGGGAGGTCATATTTTTTGAATATTCAAAAATTATTCACATTAACAAAACATTTAATAAACACAGTTGTTTTGTACCATTTCATAACATGGTCTGTGATGTTCTGGTAATTTTTTCCACGTGCTTGTGAGTCTCTTTACAGGTATTCCTACATATGTGTTCTTTGACCACAGTTATCATGCTGAAGAAAGCACTTGGCCTTGTTTTAGGTCAAGTTTGTCACTATCATTAGAAATCAGCCTCTGCTAAGAGAGACTATTCTGTGCTTTGACCTGCAGCTCTTCTGAGACCTGATAGGGAAATCAGTTAGAACTAGGTGTGAAGACAGCCTGTGTCCAAGGACAAGTGTGAAGCACACAGGACATGTGTGCCCCCAAAGCAACACTGACTTTATCCCTTGTGAGAATAAAGAGGTAGGAACCCAATTACTCAGGCTCCTTATACTAATTTGAATGTCATACTTATTCTAAGCTGTGATTATTCTGACCACAAGAGTTTTCTTTCTTTTTATACTCATCTTTGTAAAGATTTGTTGCCAATAGCAATCCACTGAAGTGCGATGCCTAGTTCTCCAAGAACTGCAGCTTCCCTGAAGTGAATGGCGATTCATAGCTGATAGCAAACCATTGTGAGAATGAGTTCACACCAGCAAAGCAATAACTCCATTCAAAGGACCAGCAGTTCAGTCAGATAGTGTCCTCCTGAGAAGAATAGCTTCACATTTAAGCTCTAAGATGTGATGAAAAGGTGGGAAATGGTTGCTTTGTCAATATTTTTCAGTGGATATACTTTGGATGACTATGACCTACCTCCACTATATAAATCATCGCAAAAGGTAACTTTTGAGTTCATGCTGAAATATGTGTGCTGGGAACAATCTGCTACTGATAGAAGAGTTAACACAAAGCTTTTTGAAAAATCTTTAGTCAGTGTAATTTTACTTCTTTCTGACATTTCCCACTATCTAGTCTTTGTTTGATTTCAAGAAATGGACAAAGAGTTTGAGTTAAGCAGCCATTCAGGTAATGAATGTGTTGGAGGAAAAAAAAAATATATCATTTGGTTTTGTGTGACTTATCCATGAAAGCTGTCTGTAAAGATCAAATGAACCAGCAACTTCGCTTTACTTTTTTCTAGAGACAAAAGCTTGAACTATATGTACACAGTGAAAGAACAATTTGTCCAAACAGTGGGATTAGTTAATTTGCAGAAGGAAAAGTCAGAAAAATAGACTTATTTTTTCAGTTTCGGAGGTCCAGAATTCCTATTAATACTAAATATGAATGAGCCACAACTTTTTGGTAATCAATATAAATTCATCCTAGGTTATTCTGCCGAAACAAAATCTAAAATTTTATCTATTCACTTTATACTCTCTGTTTTTCTTTTGGCATTGTAATCTGGTTGGCTATATCGTGAAAATTTATAATAGTTAATATTCAATTTTCCCTTCATACAAAACACATTTATAAATTTAAAATGTATAATGTGAAAATTAAAGCCTCTTTCCCTTTTTGGTCTAGGGCCAGCCACACAATGTTCCCATCACTATAACAAAAGTTACAGAGTTATTCCATATATATACAAATTAGTGCCTGCATATTTACACTCAGGAGTATAATTTATTTTCTTTATACTAACATTGGAACACTATGCTTCTTAATCTGCGCCTTGATTCTTTTACTTAATTATATATCATTGATGAATAAATGAAAAAAAAAGTTAAAATGCTGCTACATTATCTAGAAATGTATTTAAATCATTCCTGAGCCTCTTTTAATTTCTGGCTATATTCATCACCCAAAATAAGGAAGTTTGTCATAGATAGAATCATTTCTTAGAGAAAAGTTTGTGGTTCTGGTGACAGGGGATTGGTTTGCATGGGATTGGTTAATGAACGATTACAGTTAAAATATTTACTGATAAAAGGGGATTTTGCAGCAGTTCTTCACTTCGGTCTTTTAATTCCATATGATGTCATTACTCATCGTTACATGTGTTCCTGTGGAGAGGGCACCAGTTATGTAACCAGCTTTTGAATAAGTGATAAATGCTTGAAAAGAAAGCAGAGCCCAATCATAAAATGCTGCTTTGGTAAGGATGGTCGAAAGACCAAGAGGAAGGACGAGACCAGATTTTTTTTAAAAAAAGGGCAATTTAGTAATTTGGTACATGTGATAATTTGATGTGTATATATATGTTTAGAATGTATTTTATACACACATATATATGACAAATTGAGCACAAAAATGCAGGAGCACTTACTTTTCTTAAGTTAGGTAAATTATAACACAGAATGCAATACTTAAGTACTTTGAAGAAGAAAGAAGTTTTCTTAAAACAACAACACATAAAATGGTTTTCTAGGTGGCTGAAGATACAAAGTGTGCATGGTTAGAAGAAGGAGAAGGAACTATAAAGCAGGAGGAAGGAAATTTAAGTAGAAGCAAATGCAATGTTGTCTAATGTTTCATATTGAGATTTGAAATGAGGTTAATATTAAATGGTGAGAACATTAGAGAAGCAGATAGAGAGTTGAATAAAAGAATGTTTGTTTAGATAAGTGTGCAGAAACTACATTTGCTAATAAAGTGTCCCATCTAAGCAGTTGAAATAAAAGAGAAAGTAGGTGATTTGTAATAAAATATATCAAGTTGCATGGAGAATAGTCTAGAGGAAAGAACTGAAGACAGAAGAGTGTTTAGAGAATATTTTCAGAAATGCATATAATGATGGTCATGAAGGTGGCAGGAACATAGTGAGAAGTTATATGGATCAATGTTTAATAAAACATTGGATTTAGTGACAATTTACTGATATTGGGAGTGAATGAGGAAGCATATAAAGTAAGTCCAAGGTTTGTTATAACAAACAGTGGTGGATGGTGATGGCAAAACTTTTCACTTTGGACAGGATAATTTAAGTCACATACTCCACAGTTAGCTAAAACTATGGAGTTACATGGCTATGAATACTCGTTAGATGGCTAAAACATCTTTGAACTGGGTTTGTTAACATTAAACAAGTAATATTAACTATTCTACAAAAGGTCTTGGGGGGTTGGGGATTTAGCTCAAGTGGAAGAGTGCTTACCTAGCAAGTGCAAGGTCCAGAATTCGATATCCAACACCCCCCAAAAAAGTACAAATTTATAAGGTGTTTTTATGTGCAAAGGATATCATTAAAATTTGTAAAATATCTTATATATAGAACTAAAAATATATCATGTTTGAATCACAAAGAAAAATAGTATACCTTATTTCATCTACTTATTTTAGAACAACAGAAAATTAAGGCTCAAGAAATACCATAGGTGACAGTTACTATTAAATATGTATATGCAATTGCTTGGAAGATTACTGTTACCAATCTCTGTTTTGTGTATAATGCCTCAATCTAAGCATATGCTAGTTTTATTTAATGAATTTCACTAGTTTCAACAGGTCACTAAACCATACTGGTTTCTAGTTTCTCATTTTGTAATTAAAAAAAATTATAAAAACTTCCCAGGGTAAACCAGAACTCTGAAACAGAATAAATGTGATAATGTCATAAGGAAAACAAAGTATCTGTAAGAGCATGATTTGTGAGTGGCAAAACCATGCTTTCCAGGCTATGAATATGTTATGGGTCAAATGTGAAAATCACATACAGCAGGTGTTCATTCAGCACATGAGTGAGTAAGCTGCAGTTTACCTTCAGTATCCCAGCCAGGAGTTGTTGGAGATTCATTGGAAGGAGCCCCACAGCAGGAAAAAAAGACTGACCTCAGGAAAAGAGCAAAGCTGAGTATTTAGACTGATGCAAGAACTAGCTGATGAAGCTAAGATTTAAAGTCGGACTCTAAGCTCAGAAGGTATTTTGAATATAAGCATTTCAGATAATATTTATATTAATCAAATTGTGTACAGTATATCCAAGGAGTTCTGTAAGAAGGCTATAAATCAATGTCCAAGTAGCTAACTATATTAGAGAATATCTGCATTCTGCTACATGTAATGAAAATCAGTGCAGTGTAGACTTCAACAAGAAAAAAGGTTTTACTTTTCACTTAGGTAAAAGAACATCTGGGAAGTAGATAACATGGGACCGGGGTAATGACTCTAGTGTATAACAGCAAAATGACTACATTTCATCTGGAATTTCTGTGTTAATCATTCAAGAAACATCGAAGAAACTAGAAATTACATTCAGTCATCAATACTGACAGTGTGGCATGGTAATGGAAGAATCAAAATTCACAGCTGCACAATGAAAGTGGATTCTGTGTATAAGCAACTACCAGAGCTGCGCAGGGACATAGCAGCTGAGTATCAGCTCTATCCATCATTTAAATTTTTATCAGTGTTTCTGGTAGAGAGGAATGTGCAAAAAACAATAATGTTGCTTTTCCCAATAAAATAAGTGTTCTTTTGTTAAAGAAGAAAGAGAGAAACTTCTATTTGGCCAATGGTTCTCCAGTTACTCTTTTCTTCTTTCTGTAATGACTAAAACCAATGTAGTTATCTAGATATGATAACATAAATCCAAGAAGCTGTTCCATACTTTAACACTGCTTTCCTCAGTTGCTGAAATACTGTCAGCATCCATTTATATGTGGTTTAGTTTAGTACAAAAATAAAATAAATCTCTGTTAATCACGATTACTGTATGCACACTATGAAGCCAAAAACAAGCCATAAGTTATAAATACAGTGCCCAAAAGTTTGGTCAACCCTAGACAGTCTGTAACTAGACTTCGGTATGTAAATTGTGCTAGACTCCATCAACTGGTGGAAAGACATTTCTCACTATAGAGAAAAGCTGGATTCTCACTGTCTCAGGACACAGGGCTGTGTATTCGGGGTTAGAGTTTCAGTGTTGGCCACTAGGAAAGCTTGAACAGGCAGAAGCTGGAAAGAAATTAAATCTCAGAATTAAGGTATATCCTAAAGTCAGAGAAACTAAACTGGAGGCAAAAGATTCTTTTGCTTTGAGGAAGAGTAATGTGCACTAAAATAATTAAGGTGAAATGGGAGATTCCCAAGTAATGAATCAATAAATCGCCGAAGATATAAATGTTTTACTACAGTATTTGGAACATCATTCTAGGCAAGAAAATGTGGTACTTATCCAGTAAAAAGGACTTTTAAAACTGAGAGGGAAATTGATGCTGGGTACTTGGTCCCAGAAAAACTAGAATTTAGTCATTGAGAGTTTGGCTTCCAGAGCAGAATCTTGATTGATTGAGTCCAAGCCAAGAGTGTATTGGAAAAGTTAAGTAAAGAAAAACAGACATGTTGCTGGGGATTTAGCTCAGTGATTAGAGTGCTTGCCTTGCAAGCACAAGGGCCTGAGTTCGATCCCCAGCACCACAAAACAAAAACAAAAAAACAAAACAAAAAAAAAATAAAATGAACTATTCTAGAAAAACAGACATGTACTAAAAAACTTAGGAATTGTAAGAGAATCCAGTATGGACTGGAATCCTAGGTCATAAGATTTAAAACTAAATTATCAAGTTCATACCCTAGAATTCTTTAGAATTCTTCTTGAATACCAGGGTTGACCTGAGATTGAGATAAAAAAAATACATTTTCCAGTAGAGATTAAATGGCTCAGTAATGTGAATGTGAGCAATTGGGTGTGGAAAGTCCAAAAAGGTAATTATAACCTAACATCATTTTATGATTTTCAAGATATTTAGATGCAGAAGAACTAAACAGTTTTTATATCTATAACACATTCTATTTTAGGTTAGCATAGGAAGCCATTGTATATAAATTACAGGTGTAGCAATTCAGGTGTAGCAATTTAGGATCAGAAACATGTGTGATATTGTTACTATCAATGAATTCTAATTTAATATCATTTTAACAGTATTCATTAAAGCAAATAAAGCAGAAGAAATAAGGAGAATTTGGGAGTAATCAGAATTGATAACAACAACAGATGGAAGTCAGAAAAAGGGCACAGCTCAGACACTTCTATTCCCTCGACTTAAAGCTGTGGTAGAAATCACTGGGTGTCAAGAAAGAGAAATATGTAGACATTTAACTATGGCTAGAAAGCAATTGGAGCAAACAAATGTGACATACAGTAAATATGAAATAAGTGTTACTTCTGCATCTTTTAAGTATGGGATTTATTATCTAGAGACATAGTCTTTGAAAATGAAACTAACCTTAAAATCTTCACACTTTAAATTACCAGTCACTAGATCTGTGTGAAAGATACACATCAATTCGGTTCAGCAGTAACAGTATTAAGTTACTGGTGTTCATGATCTCACAGCAGACCTTTGTAATATCAGCCTCTAAGACAAACCCCAATGAGAGCCATGTCCTGGTTTCTAATGCAGAGTCTTTGTGTGTGGGCTGGACCAGATGGCTCGGGTTTAACCAACAGAACATAGCAAAGGAAATAGATTGCTGGTTCTGTGATTAGGTTACAAAAGATAAACTCCAAAGCACTCTCCCTATTGTTCTTGGATAAAAGTTGCCATTTTGAAGAGGCTCAGAAGGAAGTAAGGGCAACCTCTTGTCCAACAGTTGATGACAAACTACATTCTATAGCACTCATGGAGTTTTGGAAGTAGACAACTACTCAGGTGGACTTGGGACAGCTGCAGCTGTGGTGGATGCTTAGAGGCCAGCCTGCAAGAAGCTCCGAGCAAAGTCCCCAGCTAAGTCATGTTCAACTCCTAAGCCACAGAAACTGTGGATAATAAATGTGTATTGATTTGAGCCTCTACAATTTGGGTACTTTGTTTTCAGTATGGAGTAAATAACACAGTTTTAGGACATTTGCCATCCAGAAGTTCTCAGATTGATGAGATCATTTCTGAGACCATTCATAATAACCACAATTTGGGATAGAATATATCTGTCTGTCTATCTATCTATCTATCTATCTTTCTATCTATCTATCTATCTATTTATCTATCTATCTATCCATCTTTTGGAAGTACCAAAAATAAGTAAGGAAATATTTGTCAAGCATATTTACATTTGTGGTAGAGCAAATGTTTATGTGCTGAGCAAAGGAAGAGAAGTGTACATGTTTGGAAGAAAAGAGAAAGTAATTTTAGAAGGAGTAGGGAGCATATAGTGGGCGGGACAGTTGGAATGTAGGGTAAGAAATAGATTGCACAAATATAATGGCAATGACATTTAAGTGAAAAACTGAATAGTTTGAAAAATAGTTCTTGAGTGACTATTACTTTCCCTCTTGTTTGGAGAATACAGTAGATGAGAGATAATCAAAAAATTGTCATTGCCTACACATGACAAAATCCATGCAAATAATATTTAGAAATGAGTGATTATTTTGGAACTGATAAATTGAAACAATAAGAGTAGGATAGACTGAAAAAGGATACAAATGTCTTATTTTGAAATCTATAAAAAAGTGGTTCAGCTAGATGAAGTGAGAGAAATTGGACTTGAATTTCTATCAACTATCTGTTAGAAAAAGCTGTCCATTAAGAACTCTACACTCAAATATTTTTATGGGAACAAAGTTGATTGGCCACATGTCTCACTCATCTGTCCTTCCTCATAAGTGTTCAGCACACGTGTAAGAGTGCTAAAAATCAAATTCCCAACTTGATGAACACACACAAAACTCCACTATAGAGAAAAGAATAAAATAGGATGTGGTGATTCTTGCCTATAATCCTCTACAATGGGAGCCTAAAGTCATAAGTTTGAGACCAGCTTGGGCAACATAGCGGTTTAGCAAGACCTTGTGTCAAGATAGTGATTACAAAAGATCTGGGGATGTAGCTCAGGGCAGAGGCCCTGGGTTCAATCTCCATACCACAAAAAAGAAAGAAAAATAAATAAATGGGTGAACTAACAGATGTATGGGATAAAAAAGTTTTAATGATTATTAATAGGGGGTTCTGTAAATGTCCTTACATTCGAGTTAAAAATTTTCATGTAGAAGAGGATTCAAGTTGTTTATGTTGATCTAATGACATGGATGCTGCAACTCAATACAGAAACAAAATACATGTGTGGCCCATTGGGCCCTCGGTTAGATACAGGAAAATAAAGGTAAATGAGACAGTTCATTAGCCTTAAGGAATTCATAATCAAACTGGAATAAGGACTTGTAGAATATGTGATAAATGGAAAGAAGAATTCAAATACTTAATAAAAAGGGAGGCTACGGGTGGAGTTAGAGGACGCATTTCTGCTGACAGTAAAAGATGTACGGAAAGTACTGAAGTAGAATTTCTGCTACGTGAACATACACCCTGAGAAAGTAGTAATAATTATGGTCTAAACATTGTGTCAAACAGTTTGCAGCACATTTCTTTGGAGGAAAAGCTGTGAAAGAAAGTCCAGTTTAGTGGCACTTTGCTGTCATCCCAGCACTCAAGAGGCTGAGACAGGAACATTGAGAGTGCAAGGACTAGATAGCATGGGCTGTGTATGGGTTCAAGGCCAGCCTAAACTACAGAGCGAGATCTTGTGCCGAAAACAAAACAAACAAAAAATACCAACCAAGTGAAGATAAAAGTAACTGAGAGAAATGCATGGGGGGCCTGCAGACCTTCTTTTAGTTATCTTCAGAAATGTAGGTGCCAAACAATCTGGGTCAGTTTGTTCCTGCATTCCCGATGAAATACAAACCACCTGTAAAGATGTCGTCAGTAGTGAGAAAGGAGAATGGTGCATTATTTTTGTAATTAAACTGGCAGCTAAGACGAAGTATGCTTGGTCTGACATCTCATCACCACTGTTTCTTTTCAGAAAATATGAGTAGTGCTACTTGGGTATGATATGATGTAGATATTTAAGTTTCGTGCTGATGGCATACAGCAATTCAGCTTTTTCCCAAGGTTCTTTTCCCCAAAGGGAACGATGCTTATCATTAGTACCATGCTACATTTTAATCAGTAGTCTGTTGTTCTCCAGAGTGTGATAATTGGCTCTAAAAGATTAAAATATTCTTGATGAGCCATAAAATTAATTTCAAAATTTCTCCTTGATTCTCACCACTTAACCATCCTGACTCTATATGTGCTACCTACTTTTGAACTTTAATAATAATGTCCTCTGATTGAACCTACTCACAGATATTTGGTGCCATCTCCAGCACCCAAGCCCAATTGCATCCTGTTCCCCCACCTCCTTTTTTCTCTTCTCTGATTCTCTTTCATTCTTTAAGATTTTCGGTCCTGAATC
>PVJO010017572.1:0-38911 GCA_004026905.1 Hystrix cristata | reverse complement strand
AGGATCAGATCTCTCATCTCTGCAGCCCCAGTGCTAACATAGTGTGTATGATTCTGTAATCCTTTATCTCCAGTTCCAAATTCACAAAGGTCAGAAAACCCAAAGCTTGCTTAGAGCTCATTTTGAGCAGACCTGGACTAGACGTTGTCAAGGTTGCAAAGTCAGAATGTGGTCACAGTGCAGAATCAGAAGACTGGAACAGGTGGTAAAAGGGAAGAGGGGCTCAGGGCCAACCCAAGCAGCAGGCGTTGCTGCTGGGCACCACATTCGCCAGCTTCCTGTCACTGTAGTGAGATAACAGGCTGATTATGAAGTACGGAGAAGTTTATTTTGGTTCCCTGTTTGGGAAGAGAAAATCCGCAATTAAGCAGCCTCATCAGTTTGGCCCCTGGTGAGGGTGGCACTCTGTGGTGGGACTGTGCGGGAGACTGGAGGCCCGCAACTGGATCCTAGAAGCAGAGAGACCAAGAGCCCCAGTCCCAAGATCCCCACTGACGGCACACCCTAGGGACCTTCATGGTCTCCACTTGAAAGGTCCACAGCTCCCCCTTGGGGAAAAAGCCTTTAACACTAGGTCCTTGACATTCAACATCCAAAATACAGAAAGGGTTGGGTTACGAGTTAGGGTTGGATTAGGGGTTAGGGTTAGGGTTAAGGGTTAGGGTTGGGTTAGGGGTTAGGGTTAAGGGTTAGGGTTGGATTAGGGGTTAGGGTTAGGGTTGGGGTTAGGGTTGAGTTAGGGGTTAGGGTTAGGGTTAAGGGTTAGGGTTGGGTTAGGGGTTAGGGTTAGGGTTAAGGGTTAAGGTTGGGTTAGGGGTTAGGGTTAGGGTTAAGGGTTAGGGTTGGGTTAGGGGTTAGGGTTAAGGTTGGGGTTAGGGTTAAGGTTGGGGTTAGGGTTAGGGTTAGGGTTAGGTTTAGGGTTAGAGTCAGTTAGGGTTAGAGTCAGCCAAGAGCAAGATAGAACTGAGACATTTTGAGTTGAGCTGGATGTGGTTTTCAGAGACTGTATGCCATGCTGATGCTGCGTTCAAACAGTAGAAATGATTCCTAAACGTAAAGGGGTGGGATGGGAAGTTAAACTTGGGACCACACTGATGGTTCTATGAGTATTTCCCTGACTTTTATAGATACATTACTCTCTTCCAAGAGTTTTCCATGCTCACCCAGTTTTCGGAGTTCAGTTTCATTTGGTCTATTTTTTCCACCATGCCAAAAATACAGCCATCTGCCTGAATTCTCTACTCTATATGAAATAATTCTAGAATGTACATGTAGATTATGATTATTTTCTTGAATCAATAGAAGGTTATGGGGTGGTGATATTTTTAATTAATAACCTTGATTGTTAGAACAATTTTATGTTCCATCAAATCTAAATGGAAAATACAGTGTTCCCACAGAGGTCTGTCCCCCAAACGGCCCCACTGTGCACTGCTGCCCCATGCCTGGTGGGGCATGTTTTACAATTTAGGAGCCTGTGCTGACTGCCATTATTTTATTATTTTTTTTAATTTTTTTTTTATTATTTTTTACCAAGAACATGTATTGGTACATTGCATACATAATGATCATAATCAACATGGTTATTTTGTACCTGTACATGATACATCTTGGTTTTCCCCCCTCTTTCCCCCTTCCCCTCCCCTCCCTTCCATTCACCCACCCCTCCCTATTTGCAACAAGTGTAACTACACATTATTTTAATGCCTGTCTCTCAGTACAATCTCTGGTCTAAGAGTAACAATGGTGGTACTTCCTTTCCTCCTCCCCTCTCTTCCCCTTCCCCCATCTCTTGATCTCCTTCCCATGTGAGAAAGAGCCATCTTCTGAGGGAGATACCATGGTCTCTCTCTCTCTTCTGCTCCTACTGAGAGCTTCTTGGTCTACTGAGAAACTTGCCCAGCCACAGCAGAGAAGGAGCAGGATTACACTCTTTGCAAGGCCCAAGCGCTGCAGAGTCAGGGAGATCCTTCCTGTGCGACAGAGGGAGACTGGTAAACACAGAATTAAAAAAGGAAAATGGCCTATGAGCTCAGTGTCCTCCCTCGGGGTCCAGGCTGGGGAAGAAGGAAGATTTGTGAGCTCCTGATTTCTCCTTGGCTGAGGGAACAAAACCACACATTCTTCACCAACTCCCAGGGACAGCCAAGGCTGTGTTCTCTGTCCCTGAGGGTGGCCCTAAGGGCAGCAGCACTGATCACGCTGAGCCCTTCAAATTCTTTGCTTTCTCCAGTTTACTAAGCACATTTAAAGAGTCACTGCAGCCTTGCTAATGGGCGGTGCTGGGTGTGCAGAATCCTCTCCACCTCCTGGATAGGGGAGCTGTGGGCAGCAGGGTTGTGGCTTCTCACACTGTGTGAGAGGTGGAGTTAACCCAGATCGTAGTCCGCACTTCCTGCAGGGAATGGTGGGTTGGGCCTCAATTTCAGTATCCACTCAAGAACAACAAAAGTAGTCCAGTATTTTAACACATGTGCAAGATGAAACAGTTTTGAGCCAAATACTCTTAGGAAAAGTATAAGGACAGCTCTTCACCTCAGACCTTCTGCAAGTGGCTAACTCACTAGTGTGGTTGTGAGTCTGCCCAAGGAGAAGGGGGACACAGTGTTTCCCAAACACCGTGACCATGATCGTGTGTGCGGCAGACCATTCTGAGCAGAGAACTCACTGGGGAATGTGGAACCGACGCTGGCTGAACGGGGGCACTTGGCTGCTTTCCTGCTAAACACGCAGCCCTGGTGTGTTTTCTGGAGAGCGTCTCAGAGCAGCTTGGAAGGAAAGGTGCCAAACTAAGATCTCTCGGAGGCTTGCAGGCACTGAGTTATTCTGGAATGATAAGAAAAAGATGCTGGTGGGCTGCTGGAAGCCACGTCCTGGGACAGAGCATGTGAGGGCATTTGACACCTAGCATTTTGTAGGGAGTAGAGGGCCATTCTTGGACATAGAAGCTAGAGTCTGGGTTCCCTGCAGCAAGGGAGTCAGCTGTGAGAAACTCACTATGTGACAAAGATAGTTCTGGGGACCAGGAGATCTGCAAGGTATGGACTCAGGGTTTGAGTTCTCAGACAGAGGGTCCCCAGGACTCAGATGGACCAGGCCGGCAACTGCTTTGAGGCAGGGAACTGGACAAAATAACCCATGCTGACTTGGGGGCTGCAAGGATGAACACTTTGAGTACAGACAGGTCTGAGGGCTGAGTACTACAGCTGCTGCCCAACAGAGGGGCATACGGACTCTGGGTGAGTTCACCCCAACCTGAGCTGGGAAGACAGAGAAGGAGAGGGCAGGGAGGGAGAGGAGAAAGACTGAGAGCCAGTACCATTTGAAACCACCCCAGAGCAGCAGGGCAGATACTCAACCTGCCTGGGGGGAGCTGCTCTCCCCTAGTCCTTAGCAGCTGGATCAGGGATGACCCTGGGTCCCTACCACCTCCAGTGCCCACGTCCATCAAGGGCCACCCTTGACCTCCCTGGTCTGTGTGTCTCCCTCTCATCCCTTCCTGACCTTTCCTTGGTAAAGAGAGGGGGCAGGTGGTGTGGGGCAGGGTGGTGAAGAGGACGGGGAGCAGCCACTAAACAAAAGGAAAATGATGAAGGGAAGCTGAGCTCCGGGGATGGGCTTCTTGCAAAACCCCGAGTTTCATTAAATATAGAAAGGTATGACAAAAAAATAATAATAGTCACTCATTGTTACAGTTTCAAAGTCGGAAGCTAGCCTTGATTTCAAAGGATTTGTGATGCATGGCTTTTCTTCTGTCTCTCTTTTTATAGGTAAGTGACATTTCATTCCGCTCATCCCCAAGGCAAAGTTGGATGTTTTTTAAAGTGGAAAAAAAAAATGAGTGGAAAAAGAAACGGGGAAGGTGGGAAGAGGTGGAAGTCAAGGGCCGGCACAGGTAGGTGGCCACTCGATTCTTCATTTTCTGCACAGTCGGGCGGAGCCTTCCCCCAAGACGGGGGCTCCCCCTCCTGGGCTGGAGGTCCGGGTCTTGGCGGTGACTTCTGAGTTGGTGGCATCTCTGCTCTTGGGAAGGGAGCTGGTGCTGTGCCGGGATGGCCAGGCCGTTGCTGAGGGTTGCTTTCCTGCTGAAGTTTCCAGTCGGGAATGCTCTGGGCCTTCGTGTCTTTGTGCTGTGTGCAGGTGCTAGAAGAGTAGGGAATGACATGTTTGCATCTGCAGAAAAAGAATTAAAGCTTTCCAGGGAGGAAACTCTAGAACAGGGAAGACCGATCTTTCTGCCGTGAAGGGATTGTGAAAGGTGTGGACGTTTCTGGACAAAAGAGGTACTGGGGTGGGGGGGCCTGAGATCTGGCACTTTAAAAATTGTTTCCTCAATTTTAAGGTGTATTTAATGAATAGCAATGTATTTTTCTATTCCTCTTTGACTGCTGAGGCTAAAGCTGCACTTATTTTCTTTAGCATGAGGCAAGGTGGCTTTCTAGAAAGCCGGGGTTGGATTTGTGGTTGTGGTCCCAGCACCTCTTCCTGGTTGGCCAGGAGAAGCGCTGTGGAGTCAGACTGGCGCAGGCTCGTGCCAGCTCTGGAAGTTGACTTCTCCCGGCAAGTGGAAACGTCTTTTGTTTTTTCCCTGTAAGTTGCCAACAATGCGCTGATATGACTGACTGGCGGTGCTGTCTCACGTGTGTTTGCTGTTGGTTTTTGGTTTTTTTTGAGAGAGAGAAAAAGAGAGAAATGTAAAACTTCCTACTTAACAGTTTGTAAATCTAGAGTGAGAACATAAAACTCAGTTAGATACAAATATCTACAATATGCAGTCCTATTCTGTCCAGTAAAGAAAATACTGGGTCATGGGTCAGTAAAAAAGGGAGAAGAGTAAAAACTAGCTTCACTGTACTTCAAAGACCTCAGAAGACACAGTCTCATACACAGGAAAGAGACGAATCTGTGGACCTGAGAAGTTTCAGGGAGGGCCAAAAATATGAGAATTGGTTATTAAGGTTGTCTAATTCTATTTCTAAAATTTAGCCAGGCATGATGGCACAGGCCTGTAATCCCAGCACTCTGGGAGGCTGAGGCAGGAGGATCACAAGTTTTGGTCCAGGCTGGGCAACTGGGAACTTAATGAGAACCCGTTTTAAAATAAAAAGTAAAAACGGCTGGGGGTATAACTCAGTGCAAAGGCACTGTGGTCAGTCCCCAGTTAGATGTGTACACACACAAACACACAAACACAAAACTAAATTCATGTAATCTTTAAGTCTTTTCATCACTATCAAAAGAGAAATGAAAGGGAAAAAAAATCAAAACTCAATTCCTTTCCCTAACCTGGGAATAATGTTATTGTATGTGGAATATTTCCCAACATCTCTTTTCCTGACATCATGTCCCAGCCCTGTGGTATTTTATTATATTGTCCCTGAAGACGCATTACTCCCATTACATTTTCCTGGCTGGAGACACACATGGGAATACGTGTTGGTATTTGCTGCACATAGTGGGGGAATGAATAAAAGCTGCCTTCTGTCTGGATCCCAGCCCAAGCTAGGGCTCCACGCACCCACTCCCAGCTTTGCAAATGAAGGAAACCTGAAAACCTGCAACCAGGAAGCACTGTTAGAATCAGACCTGGTGGGGAATGTGGCCACAGGGGTGTCTGCAGCCTCTTTGTCACAGTTAAGCTTGATTGCATCATTGACTTAGTAGAAAAGTTCAGGGTTTAAAAGAAATCACAAAATAAGAGCTACAGCATAATCGCTCCCTCTTTTTGATGCTCTCTTTCATGCACACAGTGAGAGTTGGCTGGATGAATGGGAACGGGTGGCGCTGTCCCATCTTCCCTTAGCCTCCCTTCTCAGCTCCCAGGCAAGGCAAGGCCCTCAGGAGCCTCAGCTTACTATGATGGAAAAAGTCAGTGTCTCAGAATTTCCTACTAATAAGGAGGTAATAGAGCATGTGTTCATTTTACAAGAAAATTTCCACAGAGCACATAAGTACATGGGATATATTTGAGTAGTTTTAATCCACGATGATTCTCGGAATGGTAAGAATAAAATTTGCACCACCCGATAAGCAGCACACTCCACACGCCGCCGTGCCCTGAAGTGTGCCGGCTCCAGGTAGTGGTGTTTACACACACACACTTGCACATGCTCTCCCACGCACACTTATTTTTAGGTGCACATTCACAGAGCTGTGGTCTTGTGTTTGAAAAGTGTCAAGGAGCAGAGACCCTTTCAGCAATGGACCTGCCCTCTCCGTCTCGGTTCCCGGGTGTACGGGGTACTTCGTTTTCTGCATCATTCGCCTAATACCTCTTCCATTTCTGTGTTTAACTCTCAGCATAGCTGCCCTGCGCAGGCCTCCGTATCCTCGGGGGCCAGCCCTCTGACCGTCTCCCCAGCTCCAGTGCCCTGGCGGCACCACTAGCCATTCGGGTCCACCACTGATCCCCCCTTCACTTGCTTCCACGTAGACCCCGTAGTCTTCCTCATCCCCTGTCTGTGGGCACCAGTCCCACCTGGGACAAGGACCAGGCCATCTGCTGGGGTCGGTGCACCCTGGGCTCTGGCATCTTGGGGTTTGGGGAAGCAGCTGTCCACCTGAACTGCAGTGTGCAGTGACTTCTAGCAGAAGGTGAAACAAAGAAATACCTCACCATCCACCCAAGCCAAGCCTTCCGCCAGCCCTTGCAAAGCTGATGAATTCCCACTCTTTTCAAATGCTAACCATTACTGGGATTCAGACACCTTCTTAAATAACACACACACACACACACACACACACACACACACACACACACACACAATCTCATTGTTTTCAGAACAATCCCAGGCAGTGATTTTATCATCTCCCTTTCCCAAGTGAGGACATGGAGGCTTAAATTGGCCCAAGGTCACCTGACCTTGAGGCTTGAATTTGAACGAGTGACTTTTTGACTGTAATATCCATGCTTTTAACAGCTTGTGCATTATCTAGCACCAACTATCACAGAAAAGCAAAAGACAAAAGGAAAGGAAAGGAAAGTTTTTCAACCACTCACGTCCGGCCCTTTTCTGGCTGATGCAAATCAAGCAATCTCTTTTGCACTGTATAGACAGGGCTCTGGAGGATCCAGTATGAGCAGATAAAAATGACTGGACCCAGGTTTAGAAAAACCGAGTTTAAGGCCTTCATCTGCCATTAATTCACTGTGTGCCCTCAGGCAATTTAATTCTCTGAGTCTCTTACAGGATGACAAAGGCATATCAAGTGTGATAGTTCATAAGCCAAACCAGAGACCAAATAATAGAATAATACCGCCAAATACCACTGAAAGGATGCTCCAATGATATGTACATTACCTGGAAAATCCCTTCTCACCCTGGCCCTCCAAATCCTTAAATCTAGCTCCTGATTTTTCCGATAGAGTCTAGAATTTTTGCCAAAGCAAGGAACGGTTCTTGGCAGCTTTCTGAATCTTCACTTCCTCTCAATACCAGGCCTAGTGGAGAGCAAAATTAGCCTGCCAATCACTCAGAAACGAGTGGGCCCCAGGAAATTAAATTCCCCCCTCTCCAGCTGTCTACCCCCGAGTGCCAGGTACCAAATGAATATGCTTGCCACACAGCTCTGTTCCCGAGTGCCTTCTCCCTATACATTAATTTGATAATTTTAGGAAAATAAACCTAGTAGATTTGAGGTGTAGCTCATTATGCCAAAGTCAAAAGGTTAGAGAATGCAGTTAGGAAGGTGTCTACTGCTCTTACTTCATCACAGCGCTGGATTTCAACATTTCCGTTTTCCAGAAATGCTCAAAGCCACCCTGCAATATCTTTTGCCTTCTTTTAATGACAGAAACGTTAAAAAGGGGGTAAGGACCACTTAGTGCAGCCCTGGGACCTGAATTCCTGGAGCCCACACCCTCGGGCGGGCGTCTATTCAGCGCCAGAGACAGAATGGTGTATACTGCCCACCGGGTGACCGACAACTAACACCTGGGGACAGCTGTGCTGTCTCACCTCACCTCTCCACACCTCCTCTCTGGAGCGAGCTTCCTTAATCCTGACCTTTGCCCCTCCATTCCGAGTGAAGACCTTTTTGTACAGTGGGGTGAAAAATACGTTGGGCATGCAGCGGTTGCGGCGATATGGAAAACCAAGTGGAGATTCCTTGGTGAGTGGAGGGTAAAGAGCTTTATCCACACCGCTGGGACACTCTTATGGGCTGAGCTGTGTCTTTCCAAAATTTATATTCTGAAGCCCAAACCCGGAGTGCTTCAGAATGTGACTGAAAGAGGTAATCATGAGGCAGAGGTCGTGTGTCTGGGCCCCGACCTCAGACGGCTTATGTCCTTGTAGGGGGCTGGGACACATTCAGGGCAGAAAACTGGGTGAGATCCCGAGGGGAAGGCAGCCATCCGAGCCAGGGACAGTGGCCCCAAGAGCAACCAACCCCGCCCATAGCTTATCCTGGATTCCCAGCCTCCAGAATTGTGAGAAATAAGTTCCTATTGTGTAAGTCCCCAGTGTTCTGTATGGCACTCCTAGAAAGCTGAGGCAGTCCCAAGCAGCTGTCACGGAGAGTCAGCTCCAGGGTCTGGGGATGAGCAGGGTCACTCACGGCCCTGGTGAGAAGCCAGGCTTACAAGTCACATACTTGTTTCCTCATTTTTCTTGACCTTTGGCAAGTTTATCTTCAGTCTCCACATCTGTACAATGGTGATGAAGTGTCTCTCGCTGCCGTTTAGAAAATTAATTGAGATAATGAACAATAGATAGTTTAACACACACAGTATTCAACATCAAGTTCTCTAACTCTTGCTAGTTCTCTTAATAACTGTAAAAAATAATTATGAATAGTAAGTGTTGTGTTGTAATGTGCAGCATATGCCAGGATTTGTGCTCCATATTCAGCACCTTGTTTAGTCCTCCTGGTCAGGTCCTCTCTCAATAACTGAGGATAGCACATCTGGTCTCAGGACTCCATTCCTGGGACTGTTCAATCCCTCCCCAGATGGATCAAGGGGTTGAGTGGGCACTATGCGTCCCTTTCCTGTGATCATCCATACACCCCACCCCAGAAAGCACCAGAGGCTCCCATCCCCGCCCCAGCCCACTCCACCCTCACAGTTTTATTTACACAAAGCTGCTGGGTACACTCCCCCACAGCCAGACTCTGAAATGCACTTGTAATGGTTTACTTCATGGAGGAGAAGATCATTAGGTGTGAACATAAATTATTCTGCAAACTTGAGAGACATGGAAAAGGCTGGGTGGCCACTTCTCTGCCCCCATGCTGGCCTCCTCTGCATGGGTCACGCTGTGGGAAGTAGAGAAACATCTTCGTCGTGACATCTTTGGGGGAAAGGAGATTGTGATCTCCAGGCAGAGGCTGAGCAAAGCCATGAAGCCCTGGTGACCTTCGTGCTGATGACAGGTCCTCAGCTTCTGCATCCAAAGTGGACAGAACTAGTGCAACACAGATGCCCAGCATCCTGGGACAGACCCTCAGAGCCTCACCTGGAGGCAGGGACAGGCACCCTGGGAGGTTTGGTAGCTTGTGCAAGGTCGTCCCACCCACCTGGAAGAGCTGGGACTGGAACTCACAGTGGTTTCCCCAGAGCCTGGGCTGTTAGATACTGTACGGATTACCTCCCATCTTATGTTCCCATAGTGACAAACTCCAGGGGCACTTTGCACATGGATACACATATACAGCATCTCTCTGCTATCAGGGATGCTCCCATACTCTGAAGGAAGAGTCCCAGGCAGGACTATGTCTTAGTTTTATGTTGCCATTGTTATCGAGTAGGGTCCAATATTCCTGGGTTCTTCCTCTCCTTGAACAAAGAATTGAACGAGGGCTGCAAAAAGTAGTTCTAAAATTTTATTTAAAATTATTGAGAAAAGAAGAAAATGAAAGTTGAGCATAACAATAGAAACAGCAAAAGTGTATCACACCTAGAAGGTCCAGTATCATGAAAAGGCATGATATAGCCTTGGCGCTGGGTGCCCAGACAACGTCTTTTCACAGGAGGAAAAAAGGGAGAGAGCTTTCCCTATTGGTGCTGTAGAAAGGAGGAGAGAGAGAGATAGCTTGCTTCTGGTGTTGCTTCTATTTATAGAATGGAGTTCCTGTGGAAACTTGCAAGAACTCCCTTCTGTTCTGTGAGAGGGGTAGCACTCGAAATTGGCATCTTGGGATGATGTCAGGTCCAAGCCACTCCCCCGGGACTGACATCAGCCTTAGCCACACCCTATTCCTACCTCACTTTTACAGAACACCAAAAACTGGATGATTTGTTTTTTTAAATATATTTCCCACAGTTCTGGAGATCAGGAAGTCCAAGATCAGCCTCAGGTGAGGGCTTGCTCCCTGCTACATCATCCCGCTAAAGAAAGCAGCACATAGACACAAGAGCAGGCACCAGAAGCAAGGGCACAAACCCAATGTTTTGGACACTTTTTAAAAAACCCTTTTCATCAATCCTGCAAACCACATCAACCCATTCATGCTGACCATGTTGTCATGCCCTGGAGATTTTTTAAGAGCCCAGGCTCCTAACACTATTGCACGAGAATCGTGGAGGACACTTTCAAATCACAGCTTACCGGCACTTGAGAGTGGAAGATTAAAAAAAAAAAAGTCAGTTATTTGTCACAAGGCCCTAATTCCTGGGGTACACTTCCATCCCACCACTTGAAGCTCCAAGCTGAGACAGGGTGGTGCCTCCGGCTCTTTCCTTGTTGGACAGGGCTGAGGTGGAAGACACAATCAGGTTGAAGCCAAGAAGACTAATTCTTCCCCCTTCTAATCCCCAATTTCGGACAAACATGGGGCCCAGAAGTGAGTGAGGGAATTAAATTAACGAACACAATTTCTCCCTGCCACTGAACTCTGACTAATGAGTCTATTTCTGGGTAATAAGAAGGAGCAGGAAGTGACAAGGCAGTATAATGAATTAGTGGCCCAGAACCTCGTTAGTCAGAATAATCTTTCCACGAAAGATAAATGATGCAAACATTAATTATAAAGCTGGAGTGGAAATGCATCCCATTATTTGGTTTCCTAAGAAATCTATCCTAGTTATTATGAGGCACCTCAGACAACAACAATAATAATAAAATAACGTGTCAGTGAGAACTCCGACCCCCCAGTGGACTGACTGTACTGGCGAGGGCTGCTGGTGGGGACACTGTGGGCCAGCTCTGCTTTCTCAGGGGCTGACAGGAGAGAAGGCTGCCTCTCTGGGCCCTGCTGTTACTGTCACTCTAGAGAGGTCATTCGGAGCCATCCACTCTAGTCATTAAGACCCAGGTGAGGTGAAAGTTTCAACAAGAATATTCTTCCCATCAAAAGGAGAAAGAAGAAAAGAGGAAGGCTAAGATTTTCACAAGAAACTCTAATGTCTTAAAGGGTGGGTCGGAGATCAAAGCCATGGAGGAAATGGAGGTTAAGAAATCAGACTCTGGAATCGCTGGGTTTCAATGTTGGCTCTGTGTTTCGGATCCTCCTCTGCCCTTTTCTTCATCTGAGAAGGTGTGTGGTTAAAAGCGTTGTTTATGAGCATTAAGTGAGGTCGTACATGTAAGATTCTTGGCCCCTATGACAGGTTCCATGGGCGCCATTTCTGCTGACGTAGTGTTAGGGGTACAGAGCTGTAAGGCCTGGAGGCGCTCAGGGCAGCTCCCTCCTGCACACAGGCCAGTGGCGTCCCACAGCCCCTCTGGGCAGGCGTCAGTCAGTGTCTGTGCCTCCTGGGCCCAGGCTCAGGTGAGGCTCTGTCACCTCAGGCTGCTTTGTCCCCTGGAATTTTGGCCACAGACTAGAAGTCAATGAACTAAGGGAAGAGGGCTTGACTCTGAACTAAAATGGAGACAGCTGAATCAGTAGCGAGAGGCGTGACTGGGCTGGGGGTATAGCTCAGTGGTACAGTGCTTGCCTAGCAGGTGCCAGGGCCTGGGTTCAATTGCCAGGACTGGGGGAGAGAGAGAGAGAGAGAGAGAGAGAGAGAGAGAGAGAGAGAGAGAAAGGAAAGGAGGAATGGGAAAGGGAAAGGAGGAAAGAGGGAGAGAGGAAGGAAGGAAGGTAGGAGGGAAGAGAAAAGAAAAGTGGCGAACTTGCCTGCGTGTGGCCAAGAAGGTCCTCTGCTCCTGGAGATGCTACTTGTCTCCCACCCACCCTGCGGTCCAAGCAGCATCTGGGGACCAAAGACGTGGGACCTGTCCTGCCTCCTTCCGTGAGGCCTCTGCCTGAAGTGGAGGCTAGTGCCTTTGTTTTTAAGGCATTGTTATTATCTGACTGGCAACACTTGGTAATGAGAGAAGAGAAAAAACAATTAATTGGAAATGAATTTTAATTGTCTCTGACTTCTCATTTGTAGGCTATTAAAATGAGCTTCCTATTAAGCTATCACATCAGACCGCCTCCCTCTAAGAGAGCAGAAGGCCCCCAAAAGTGCCCTTCACTGCACTTCCGGCCTTTGTTGCAGCCTTGTCCCTTTGTGCAAAAACAGGAATCGTGGGTTTTAAGCAGAATAAACCAAATGGGAAAAATATGAAAAAAAAAATCACGCTGTCAAAATCTTTTACCTTTCTTTCTTTCTTTTTTCTTTCTTTCTTTTTTTTTTTCCACAAGAACAAATGTCTGCCGTGTTTGTTATTCTGTGGCCGTGCCCGTCTGGACGGTCCTGTCAGTTGGTCCTCGTCCACCTGAAGTGGGGGTGCAGGTGGGCTGGATGGGGACTGAGGAACGGGAGACTTCTGGTCAGGAAGAGAGTGGGCAGGGAGGTCTGAAAAGGGGTATCTGGGCCAGCTCTGTCTTCCTGGCCGCCTACCCCGGCTCAGTGGGCCTGGGCTGTGGGGTCCTACCCGGCTGACTCCCCCGCCCCTCCCACAGGGATGTAAGTAAGTATTGACTCAATAGGTGCTGAAACCCGGGGCATGGCGACCCCGCAGCCCCAGCCCCTCTGGCTGCCTTCCCCACCCTCCTCTGTCCTCTCTCACGCCCCTGCTCCTCCTCGCCCCACCCCTGCTTTTCAGATCCTTCCTCCCCATAAGAGCAGAAGCTCCTCCCCAGTAGCTCGGCTGAGTTTGGGACATGGCTCCTGGCCTCCTGCCTCTCCGGGTGAGCCCCACGCTCAGCAGCTTTGGCTGATGAGGGGGCCATCGACACCCTCTAGGGCAGAGGCATAATCAGCCTGGAAGGCCGGATCCACCCCTCAGCTCCCTGGGGCACAGTCTGGCTCCCTCTCCCTCCCCAACCCCATCAGTGCACAGCGTATTTACGGAGGGCCAGCGGCGCCCGTCTCCTTCCATCTGAATTACCTGTAGATTCCGCAGCATCCTGCATGCTTTTTGCCCGCACAGGCCTTACCAGTTCTGGGCTTGCAGAGTGCAGTGCAATGAACGCTCATTCTGGGTCTGCCAGCACCCAGCCGCGTGCCTCACCCCTCACTGCAGCCCACACTGCGCCGGAGGCTTGACTTGGAGCCCCTGAGAACAGCCAAGTGTCAGCAGGGAAGAAGCTGCGGTTTGGGCACATTTGCAGGTCAGCCAAAATCGACTGAGTGCTGATGGCAGTAACTGACCCAAGAGATGAGAGGATAGCAGAATGGCAGGGGAGACGACGCCACTTCCTGGCTTGGGGGCTAAGGCCTCTCTGAAGGTCAAGTCAAGGTCTGGAGTCTCCAGAACTGGGCACCTGTGACAGGAACACGGCTCAGCTCAGGAATAAGGAGGAGCCTCTCCCAGGCCCGCCCTCAGGGCCCTGCCTGTGCCACCCCAGAGCTCCGCACACTGCCAGCCTGTCCGATCCCTTTTTCTTTCTCTCTCTAAACCAACCGGCTCCAGAGTGGACACAACTCCACACTAAGTGTCCTGGACAAGTGGCCCTGGACAGAAGGGCGAGGAGCAGGGCCGAGGGCAGCAGGCACAGGTGCGCAAACTTAGCTCTCAGCACCCAGCAGGCCAGGAAGAGGGTGCTGGGCCCTGCCTCAGCGGAAGCCTCAGGGCAGAACACACAGACCCAGTGCCTTTAGCATGCGTGAGCAGTTGGGCTGGGCGAGGCCATGTGGATGGTGACAGACAGACAAACAGAACCTCTCAGGGCAAACGCCAAGAGGCTGTGCTCAGGCACACTTACCCCTAGAGAGCTGGCACCCTTCCACGGCCCTGTCTTCCTGGGTTTCCTGTGGCTTTTCTCCTGACCCGCCACTCCGTCCTTCCTGAGCGGGCAGCAAGGCCCTCAGAAGGCAACATGCGGCCTTTCTGCCAGGCTGCAGCTCCAGAGGCAAGCGAACTGCTCACTGTTTCTGTCTAGACGGGTGTGAACATGTGTGTCTTTTTGTGCCACTGCCCGCCAGTTTAAATAGGCAAAGCACTCCCTGCAGTGAGATGCCCCAAGACTGACAGATGCAGGCCAGGGTGCCAGCTCACCACCCCATTTACTCCTTTATTGGTATCTCTCCAGAAAGGCTCTTCGCTCATCACAGGAGCCGTGCTGGGCGAGTGTGGGCCCAGGTGCCAGGCCCCATGGTTCCTTACACAATCTGTGCGTTCCCACGTGAGGCAGGACAGCAGAGCCCTTTCCTCTGCAGCCTGCCCTTTAAGGAAAACGCAGGAACAGGGCTCTGACACCCCCAGCCACGGAGAAGTTCGGCTTTGCTCCCTCCCGCCCGAACCCCCAGAGTTTTCATGTCAGGTTCTGATGGATTGGAAAGCGACACAAAGAAGAGGTTTGGGAGAAGAGCGTCTCAGGGAGATAATTGACTTCGGAAATGATATGTCTGAGATGGAGGAAGAAAACAAGTGAAAATATGTTATTTTACAACCTTGATACTCCTGACCTCTTTGAAAATAAATACACACACAGTGTAGTGGCAAGCAGGTAGCAGGGAGGGTCCTAGCGTGGGGTAATTGCGCCCTCTGGTGGCCAGAAGAAATAGTGCCACCTCTGTGGCACTCACAGGTACTGTCGCCCAGACCGCAGGAGCGTTGCAGAAGGCCTGGGCGCCGCTGGAGCGCGGCCGGGAAAGAGCCTTAGAGGAAACCCGAGAAGGAGGGAATTCAGATATGTCTCCCTTCTCTACCTAGCGCACTCTTGTCCCTCCTAGGTCTCGCATTCTAGAAAAGGAGACAGTGGCTGACTAGGAAAAAAACTCAACTCTAAAGCTCGGTTTGGTCCTTGTGACGAATCCACAGTGCATCCTTCGCGGTCTCAGCCTCGTCACCTGGAGGATGCTCCCAGCGCCTCACAGCTGCTACGGGCTGCCCTTCAGGGCCGCGGTGACATCCAGAGCCGGCCGGCTGCTGACGCTGCTCCAGTGGGGAGCTAAGTCTGCACAGCGCTGTTTCATTTTGTTGCAATCATCCAGGACCACGGTGGCTGCTCTACCTCGGGCCGCTCTGGTGTTGGCTCAGTGAGACGGAGCCAGCCCTTTTGTTCTTATTTGCGGTTACAAGCACATAATCGTTGTTATTTGCAAGCATGATTTCCCCATTTGGTTACCTGTGATCCTGCCTCGCTGAAACTCTAAGAGACAGAGAGATTCACTCAGGGATGCAAGCTGCCAGGCCCTAGAGCTTGCCGCGCGTGGCTCTGAGATGGGCACCTACAGGAGCTCCGGCCAGGGATCAAAACACGGGATTACCGGTAGTGCTGTTTGGCTTACAGGGTTTAGTCCACTCACTGGTGGAGAAGAAGGCTCTTCAAGGCCAGGCCGGGACTGTCTCTGGTGCTGTTTTCAGGACCACTCCCCCTGTGTGTCAAGTCTTTGGTCTTTTAAAACACCTGGCACACGTGAGCAGGCCTGAGCCCTAACCCATCGCCCCTCCCCCCAGCCTGGCTGGACGTGCAGTCTCCAGATCCATCTTTCTGTTAGTTCCTGTGTGAGACTAAGTCATTTATCTTCCCTGCGCAGCCCCTTAGGATATTTCTGTTTAGCAAGACAGCAATTTTGGGCAGCTACACTGTTTCATTAAGTGTGCCGCACATCCCAGAAGCCCGTGCGGTGGCCACAGTTTGTTGACTGGTTATCTTTGCTGTATCCCAATATATCATGGGTTGTTTTCCAACATATTTAAAATTCTTATTACGGGCTGTGATATGATTTCATTGGTGTTATTATTATAATTTGCATGTATCATACATAGACTATGATACAGACTCAGCCTTTGCCAAATGCCTGACTACAGCCCTTTTGGAAGGTGGCCATGTGGATAAGTAATGATTATATGTTGAGTACCTACTGTGGGCAAAGGGACATCAGTTTCTTCCATTTCCCATGACAGCCCTAGAGGGGAGGTGGTAGAGTATTATCTCATTCTAACAGATGAAGATCCTGAGGCTCAGGGAGGCTGAACGGCTTTCTCAGGTTGTCATGGCTACCAAATCCTACAGGGGAAAAATCCACCCACAACCCCGACTCCAAAGCCCATTTTTCACAATGGCTCCCATCCCTCAGCTGCGGCTCTGTGTGGGGCTCCCCTGGGGCCCGGATTCACAAGATCCAACTGTCAGCATCTGTCTACATCCTCCTGTGTATCTTCTTAGATTTTGATTCCCTTACAACAGCATGGTATGGTCCATACACGAGGGGAAAAGTTCAGACCTCTGCTTGGCACTGCCTCTGGGGCAAGAAGCTGGGGCTCCGAGCATGATCCACGGGGGTCTTTCTTCTGCTTTAATGTTTAGTGCTGCAGGGATGGGCAGGCAAACTCCTGGAAACAGTGGTTTGACTCTTTGAAACTTAACAGGACACATTTGTTTTGAGAGGACTGACAGCCAAATTCTGACAGGGCAGCCTTGAATTTGAACACATGTCTTTCCCTTCTGAAGAATTCAATTGTTTACAAAGCAGTGCTAGAAAACTCAAAGGTTCATTATGCCTTTAAAATATGCGAGCCCATGGGAGAGGAGGAGTTCTGAAATATTTAAGTGCTGTTTGGTAGGAAAAGAATGAGCTGTCCTATGTAACTGCATAAAGTAAATCTAAGATCAATGTGTAGAAGTTATCTGGGAACAACTAATTCAATGTAAAATCGATTGTAACGATCGGAAGTGTTCCTATAAGGAACAAATTGGCTTGCAGATTTTAGCACTGGGAGAACACGTGTGTGTATGACACAAGCACATGTGTGCAACGTGCCTGTGTACATTCACACATGTGCATATATACATCACACATGCATGTGCTCGAGTGTGCGTGTTGAGTGTGGACCTGCATGCCTGTCCTCAGGCGCACAAGAAGGACACCAAGAGGAGACAGAAGGTTTAGCTACATGACGGTCTGACCCTACATCTTCATTCCCCTTATAAAGACGATCTTCAAGACACCATAGCCAGTTACTGGAGAGATATATTTTCCCAAAACGTCTGCCTGGTACCTCAGCTTGTTAAAATTTCCAAACCTTAAAAAGCAACAACGATAGCACATTGAACCGCCTTCTCTCAGGCTTAGCCTGTGTCTTCTCTCACACAGCCACATGGTGCCGCTCAGGACATTTCGCTCGGAGCCCCGGCTCTTAGCTCAGGCGCAGTCTGTACTCAGCCTCTCCCAGTCGGCCCAGACGCGACCTTTATTACATGTGCTCCTGGCCACTGACCCAGCCACTCGGCTGCATGTGCTTGTTGTGTCTTTTCAGATGCCTTCTGTCTGGAGCTGAGTCTTCGCTGACACTGAGGGTGGGGACGGTGACCACAGACGGGGTGGTAGTGCTGAGCGCTTCCCAGTGCGCCTCGACTGCAGCGCATAGTTCCGGGCCTGGAGCTTAGTGAGGCTGACAAAGGACGGGTGCGGTGGGAGGGGACCGGGCACTGGTGGCCCCCAACCCAGAGAGAGTGTCCCTGACCAGGTCCAGGCTCGCGGTGTCCCGGCTTTGAATCTGGTGCTGCCACTTGAATTGCAGAGGCTGCCACCTTCCTTGGATGCCCACTTCCTATGCATGTGGTGAGGCCCTCTCCTGGCCATAATGAGAACTGAGCGTGCATTGTGGGTAAAGGACTAGAAACTATAGTATTATATATTATTAATATGCCAGCGAGGTACCCTGAAGCTGGAATAGCAGAGTGAGATGGAAAAGTCTTTAGAAGAAAACTATGACAGAGAAAACTAGAAACACAGTGTGTCCCGAGTCCTCCTTCAGGATGGGATGCGCCTGCCTCCTTCCCTGCCCATTTCAACGAGCCCCACCTCAAGATGGCTGCGGCTCACCTGGCATCCACGGAAGGTCACCGGCTTTGCCAATGGAGCCTGCATGCTCCTGACAATGGTAGACGCTCCTGTGATCTCCGTGCTAAGACACAGAGAGTTTCAGAGTCGTACTCACGCAGCATCACACGGGCAGGAAGGGCCGGAAAAAGGAAACAAACCTCCAAGGCCCGTGCAGAGCCCTGGGAGGGGTCCTGGCTGAGCGCTCCCGTCTTCCCAAGCTGTCTGTGGTGCCGTCACACGGAGCCCCGTGACACAGAGCAGGCCCACGGTCTCGCCACACTGTTGGGGAGCAAACTTCAATCTGTAACTCATCAGTTCTTTTAGTTAGGACCTCGTTTCTTCACTGGCATGCAGACGTATGCTAACGAGCATCAGTTCTACACCTCACTCGATGACCTTCTCAGTGTTATTTATTTACTGACTTGGTACAGCAGGTGATGCTGGAGAACTCTAAAGAATTAACAAGCATGGCGACTTCTGGACCCTGCTGACAAGCTCCCCCTCCCTCCTCCCTTGGGGCCAGGGCCTGGGGAGGCAGAGAATCCAAATGTGCCCATCACAGGCTGACTGAGGCCCTGACATCTTTCTGTAGGGCACACCCTGGCCCTCGCCTGAGGCCCATGTGCCCTTTCCCGGGCGGCAGCTCAGCGGCAGGGTGTTGCTCGCATGTGGACCAGCATCACTGGACTGCATTGTGTCCCAGCGTTTCTCTCTTTCACTCAGCACAAAGACATCTCTGGGCACAGCAGGAGGAAGCAGTCCTAAAGGGACTCTTCCCCCGCCATACCATCATCGGCTTCACACGGCGGCCATGCTCAGGCAGGGGGTCCTGGCTGACAGGTCTGGGGCGCTCAGACACGCCACTCTAGCGACGTCTCCTCCCGTCACCAGTCTTCCTCAGAGAGGTCGCTCTTTTCCTCCCGGCCCTCCGTCTCATTCTGTTCTTCCTCTTTCATTAAGAAGAGTCCTTGGGTCACCTGTTTCTTTTCCGGTTCGGGGCAGGGGCTGTCGCTGGCTCTGTCCTCTGCCCCTGTCACTGCTGCTGTTGTTCCTGGACCTGGGCGGAAGCCGAGTGGCCAATGCTGCACACAGTTGTGTGGAAGGAGCGGGGTTGCAGGCACAGGCCACACTTCCTGGCAAGGCACATCTTGCTGCACTCGGCTTTCTCTCGTGCTCTTTGCTCACAGTTGTTATAGCCTCTGTGCTGCTACACAGGTGCCTTCCATATGAGAAATAGCTCATTGCTGGAAAGTACTCAAGCAGACAGGCCAGAGTCCCCGGAACGCAGCTAAGTTCCCCATGGTCTGCTCACCGACTCGTCAGGTTCAGGAATCTGCCACCTCTCACAGGGGACACGTCCCTTCCAGGCTCTTCACCTCAGTCTTCTTGGGTCCATATGGTTCCTTGTGCTCAGAGTTGGAGAACAAAATTTTATGCGTAAGGAGTAAAGAGCAAGGGAAAAAAAGGAGGCCCCCTGCAAAAGTAGAGTCCAAATGCCATTTCAAATGTATCTGAAGGCTTTCATCCTTCCTGCCACCTCCAGTCGCTTCCTGTGACTTCCTAGAGTACTCAGGGAGAAAGATTCCAAAGCCAAGTCTGGGCTTGATGGGTGAGGTGGCTGTGATTGATTAGTCAGGCCTGCCATGGGCAGGGACAAGGAGGGCTGACCCTTTGCCATCACAGCTCAGTGGTGCCTCCACAGGGCTCTGTCCATACCCTCCTGCGCTGCCTGTGCCGTTTCTCCCATTCCTTTCTGATGGCTGCTGTGTCTTTGTTTCCCCTGCTCGGACAGTAAGAAAAATTGTGACACTGATACAGCATTCGCATCCTCTGCAATTCCACAGAAATGCCAGTCTGGGTCCCGGCACAGATGTGCTGACTTGGGACCTCTCGGGGGTGAGCCTCTGGGTCATCTCAACACAGGCTAACATGTGAAGCAGGCATGAGGTCACAGAAGGGACACGGGGGGCACATCAGAAAAGGCTAGCCATGGCGTTTGTCCAACTCTCTTTTTTTCACAAAGTCACAGGAAGGTGAAGCACCCGTTTAGGATTCTCTGGTCGAAGCGGCTTGAGAAGGACCTATATTTTATAGCGATATTCAGCAGCAGATTTTATCGCGCTTCAGTAAATCCCTCCTGGACAGCAGAGGATGAAGCTCCTGGGTGACTGTGCGACCTGAACTCAGACGGAGACACTGCCGGGAGGCCAGACCCTCCATCCCTCTCCGGTATTTACGCCCCTGTCTCCCATCACCTCTGCTCGCCTTCCCTCTCCTGGCGCCGCCTGCTCCTGCTCGGGGAAGTCAGGCAAAAAAGACGCCGGACCGGGCTGGGAGGCGAAAAGGGAACCCAACAAGAGGAACGCGTGTGTGGTGACGTGTGCACCTGTGTCCGTGTGTGTCTGTGTCTGGCCGAGTGTGCGTCTCTGTCACTCTGGTGTCTCTACACGTGTCTGCGTGTGTACCTGCAGGCGGCTCTATCTGTGCGTCTGTCTGTGCGCCTGTGTATGCGAGCCTGTGAGTGTGCCTGTGTGACAGTGTGTCTCTAGGTGTGCGTGTGCGCTCGGAAGTCCCCTCTCTGAGCTCTCTGACCAGTGACGGAGGTCAGTGTGGGTTCGCAGTCGCGGGCTGAGCTCACCACCTCCCCATCCCCTCCGGATCTCTGTGAGCGCACAGCCGGGCTCCCCACGGGCACTGCCGGCGAAGCCCCGCGGGGACTCGGGTTACGGCCTCTCTCCGCCCCGGCCCCTGCCCCGCACCGCTGTCGCAGGCGGCAGGTCTCAGGGCTCCCGGTTTCCCACCCTTCGTCTCCAAGGTTGCTGTAAGGGCTCAGAACCCCTTACGCAGAACAGCAGCTGCGAGCTGAGGGCCCCAGAGCCGCTGTCCGGCAAACCGCGGAGCAGCAGCTGAGCGTCCCCGCAGCCCGCAGCCCGCAGCAGGGGAGGTTGGCCTGCTCCTGCCGTCTGCCGGGCTTCCCTGCGCCCCCTGGTGGACCCTGAGCGCGCAGCGGACAGTAGGTGTCTACAGATGAAAGACTCCGGGGTCCCCTGAGTTCTGCATCTGAAATCGGCTCTCTCGGGTCAGACACGTTCCCTTCCAGTTCTTCCTTCATCTCCTGTTTTGGTTTCAGTCCCTTTTGGTGCCCAAGAGAGGGTGAGACCCAGCAGTCCCACAGGACACAGCAGCTACCTTGAACTTTTACCCAGGGGCCGGGACTGTGGCAAAGCAGATTGTGTTTTGAAAGCAGCTAAGTTCCTCAGAGGCCTCAGCCCCCGCCTGCTTTGACTTCCTCTCTGGACACACTCACAGGTTCTTGGCCTACACAATCCTCCAGAAAGTCTGCCAGTGCAAAGACCCTCCTACACTCGCCCACACACCTTTTGCTCCTCCTTATATCCAAGCAAGCCTCTGAGCACTCAGCTTCCTTCCCTCATGGCAGAGCCAGCGAGGGTCTGCATGTTTCACTCCTGGTCAAACAAAGGCTGCTAACAGCACCGGCCCTGGTGGAGCCTGCTCCGGGGAATCACATCCCTGACTGTGCCCCTTCAAGGACAGGAAGGGGATGGAGTGTGGGCTCATCACCCACACTGACTGGGCACCATGCAAGGTGCACAGATGGATGCCAGGACCCTGCCGTTCAGCCCTGGCCTGAAGTTTCCCTCCCAGGAGACCAGGCAGTGCATCAGGAAGCCCCAGAAGGTCTGCTGAGGGACTCATGAGCAGAGGGGTGCCATGGAGGAGTCTGGGCATGGTGTCAGAGAGTCCTGACCCCATCTGGGAGGCTGGGCTCGCAGGAAGTGCATCGAGTACATCAGGGGTCAGAGGCTCAGGGGTCACTTGGAGCACAAATGGACATAGACATGGAGAGGCCTGATTCTATGCCAGCCTTGACTTTGCATTTCTGGAACTGCAGAGCGATGACAGAGTGAGCAGCTGGATGTTTTAGAGGAAGGTCCCCAGAGGGGATGGCAGGATTCTCCTTTGTTCTGAGAAGTGACGGTTTTCCAGACTGACTTCCCCCCAGATGGTCTTTAACCTGGAACCATGTTGGTTGTGGGGACAGAGTCCACTGGGAAGGAGGGTGTGTGTGGAGCACGAAGAGGACATGGGGAGCTGGAGTTTTAGCTCAGTGGTAGAGTGCTTGCCTAGCAAGTGCAAGGTGCTGAGTTCGATCTCAGCACCTCCCCCCATAAGAAAGGACATGGGAGGACTGGAGAGAGCGAGAGAGCGAGAGGTCCTGGTAGTGGAACCTGAAGCTCTGGGCTCTTACGGAGTTCTACCACCGGTCAGCTTGGCTGTGAGACACAGAAACTCATTTCTCCATCAGCAGAAAGCTGAGAAAAGCTCTCCACATCCCACTGGGAGAACCAAGCGAGCTTATCACGTGACACAGAGACAGCATCACGGTGGTAACGATGGTTTCGGCATGAGGACGAGGCCCGTGATGGCCGACCTTACCCTAGTGCTCCAGGGAGACTCTTTCCGACTGGGCAGCGATGTCCCTGAGATGGTGAGGTCCCGTCGGACCCTATGTGCCCCACCCCTGGTGCTCTCAGGGTGGTCAGCTGCTGAGACTCCGTGTCCCCAGCTGTGTCGGGGGACAATGATTCCTCACCCACCATGACGGTGATCCTGATCAGAGGTAGGAAGAGGACAGGGACGTCGGCGAGGCTCCAGGGATGACAGCGCCCCCAGCCGAGGGCAAGCGAGAAGGGCTCCTGGGGAAATGGGGAGAGCGGGAAGCAGCCTGCTCAGGGGCTCAAGGGCCGGGAGAAGCATCTGGGTGGGAGCTCCACGGGAGAGTGTTCTGCCCAGCACAAGGCAGTGGGCCTCCTCGGGAGCCCCCGACACCCTGTGAGGAGGTGCTGGCTGGCCGTTCCAGCATCTTGAGGAGAGTGGCCGGCAGGGGAGGGTGGGGCTCGCCAGGCTGGCTCATGCCTCAGGACACAGATCCTGGCCATGCACACGGAGACACAGAGCTCCCCAGACAGCAGCTGAGCACCGAGGGAGGGAGAGCTGGGCTGGCAGGCTGATGGCTCCGTGACCTCCTAGGGTTAGCCAAATGGTGGTGTTTGTTCCACTGCCAGGCACTGCGACCCTCCTGTCATCTTTTGTCTTCCTCTGTTGACTGTCACACCCTCGTCTCCAGCTCCCAGCTGGCTCTTTCAGACACCAAGACACTGGCTGCAGGACCTTTGCACTTGCTGCTTTCTCCTTGTAATGCCCATTCCTCGATGTCAAGTAGACCATTCCCTCACTTCACTCAGGCCCATCACCCAAAGTCTCTTATCAAAAACATCTCCTAGTCACCATACACAGTAGAAATAACACCATAGCGCCCTATCTCCTCACCTCGGTTTGATTTTCCTCAGCAGTTTTCAACACCTGGCTGAGATACGCATCTACTTGTAGAGTTGTGTATGTCCATCTGCCCCTTGAATGTGGAGCGTAGTGTGCTGTCTCCAGCCCAAGACCTGTGGGTTGCCCCTCCTGTGCGGGACAGAGGCTCTCACAGGTCTGCACCAGGCCCTGCCCCAGACTTCGCACCTGCAGGGCCCAGGCAAGCTTGCTCAGAGGTACTCAGCAGCAGAGGGCAAGGTATGGGCTGCAGGGAGAGCAGCAGGTGGGGCTCCTCCGCCTCCCTGGAGAGTCTGACTCAGAGCCCCGGCGCATCTCTAAGGGCCCTCTCGCCCCCGGATGCCACAGTGAGGTGGGCTGAGAGGAGCAGACAAGAATGGGGTAATTTTCTTTGATTTCCTTTGATGTTTTCAAAGGTAGAAAATAATTTCTGTCCTCTTTGGAGAACCACTTAGCTGTAGGCTAGAGGTTGGAGAAGGTTCCATCTGCTGGAAATGCTAATTAGAAACAATTATGGTCCAGACTTGACCTGTGGGGGTGCAGGCAAGGGAGGCTGGCCGAGTGGCAGAGCGGATGGAGCTGTGGGGACCAGGCGGGTCTGTGTGCTGTGGGGCCGTGTAGAGGGTCGGAAGTGCTGGGCTGGGACGGGCAGAGATGAGGCTGTGGATGCTCTGTGTGCAGGCCAAGACTCTGGGGCAGAACAGGGCTCAGCCCCAGTGTTCCC
Organism: Hystrix cristata; assembly: GCA_004026905.1. Taxonomy (NCBI): domain Eukaryota; kingdom Metazoa; phylum Chordata; class Mammalia; order Rodentia; family Hystricidae; genus Hystrix; species Hystrix cristata. The sequence continues at coordinate 14,678 of PVJO010017572.1, read as the reverse complement.
CTACATGACAGAACGACCACCCCCCTCTGTTACATAAGAGAAAAATGACTTCACTAACCCAGTGTTCAAGGGGAGAATACAAATTGTGATTGTGCAAAACAGGACAAAACCATGAACTGTGGTAGCATGTGGAACAGGCCATTGAATCTTGGTGAATGCCTGAGCCACTGGGCACAGGTGTCAGGAGGGTCCGCCTCCCACCCTCCTCTCACCCTCCTCCCACCCCAAGTGTTTGATTGCAGTGGCTCTACCCTTTCCACAAAGATGCTGCCGCTGCCAACCTGGGTCTCCAGGCAGGGACACAGGCCAGCTCTGGTCCCTCATGACCCTCGTGAGGGCCAGGAGAGCAAGGCCTGCAGCCTGCTGTGGCCAGAGCTCCAAGTTCTGGGGAGACCCTGCAGCTGCCAAAACCTGGTAATGTTGCACTCTGCCCGGACCCGGCACAGCCCTGTCTGTCTTCCCCACATCCGGGGTGTGGCTGAGGACGAGAGGCCAGGATCCAAAGGAACCCCTGGGGTGAGACTCGGGACTGAGGGGAATGGGGAGGATTCAAATGGCCAAGGCTGCTTCCTCTTCCAAGAACAGCTCGTGCACACTACCACTGAAGAGAGAGACCAAGGCTGTAGGAGGAGAGGGCCACCAAGGTTGGGCGAGAAGGGCAGAGTCCCGTCTGGTGCTGGCCCCTGCGGTCGATCCTTGGGTGATTCCCACCCCTGATGTGTCCCCAGCCCCTCACAGACAGCCCCTTGGCGCCAAATGTTCTCCAGACAAGAAATCAAGTGAATGTATTTTTAAAAGAAAACTCATTTTACCAAGCAGGCCTCTGGAGCAGTTGATGGAATCGCCCTCCTCTGGAAAGGAATAGTGATGTAATGGCCTCCTTGGGGCCATTATCGCTCTGACATTACAGCAGGCTAATCAACCCCGGAGGGGGTGACCGGCTGCCAGGCCCTTCCCACATCTGGATGAGGGCGTCTGCAAAGGCCGGGCGGGTGGCCGTGCCTGCAGCTCCGGAAGACGGCCACCAGAGGGCAGCCACGCTCCCCGCGCCGAAGACACCGCCTGGGTCGGGCAAAGAAGGCTCGCGTGGAAGGCGCCCGTTCTCTCTCCCGGCCGCTAGTAGTCCGCTCGGACTGGTTTGCGATGCAGGGTCGGAGGATGTGTAGCACACAGCCACTAGGTCAGAAATCAGCACTTACGTGATTATTCTTAAAGGCATGATCGATGCTTTCAGATCTCGTCAAACGCGGTTGAAGGCATCATTTCTCCTTTGCAGGAATTGGAGCGTTGAGATCTTGCTGCCTCCAGGCCAGCCGGGGAGCTCCCAGCTCCTCCCTCCCACATGCTTCTCCTGCAGCGGACATTGTCCACTTTGCAGGACCTTATCCCGCCGCCTGTCCTGTTAACCAGGACCTGGAGGGTACCTGGCCAAAGGCAGGGTTCCATTCTTATTATGAGTTGACCTGTGTTGCTTCCTCTGGGGGTTGAGATGATGCAGATTTGGAAGGCACCAGCCACTGCCCAGGTGTGACACCATCAACCCTGCTGTCAGATCGCGGGACTCTGTTACAGTCCAGAAAGAATGCCCATCGGTCCTGAACTCCAGGGCCTGGTCAGCTCTCAAAGGTGTGGGAACCCCAGAGCATCTTAGAAGGGTTCCCTTGGGCTTCCGAGACCCTTCCTGAGCTCTGCAAGACAAGCGTTCAGTTCGTTGGTGGTGGGTTTTTAAAAATAGATGTAGTTGGCTTTAATTTCACACGTGCATACCGTTCAGTAAAAAGACATGCTGGCCAGTGAATTGGGTGTCTGTGAAGGGAAATCCTCAGCAGCCCCCTGGCGGCCCAGGAAAGAAGGAGCACTCCGGAGGGCTCCATGCTCTGATTGGAACTGTGTGTTTCCCTGGGAATTCACACTTTCTCTGCTGGGCCTGGGCCACACCCAGGAGGTCAGCATGCAGAGCTGGGGGAGGGGCCTGGCACCATGGCCAGGAAGGGCACAGGGGATGCTGGCTCTGTCTCAGCCTCCCCCGCGGGGTCTGAGCCCTCAAAGCCAATAGTCCTAGAAGGCTTGGTTCCAGGTGGGGTGGCAGGATGGAGATTAAGGAGGATGTCAGAGCAGAGAGACGATGAATTTATGCTCCTTCTAAGCCCGGTGCAGAGCAACTGCTCTGTTCCTTAACGTTCAGGGTCTTAATCCAAATCTGTCTCACTCCAGAGGAGAGTTAAGAGTCCCTGCGCACCCTGCCCTTAGCCCTGTTCCCCCGAAGACACTCATTTTTCATCGGCCTTGTGAAAACAGGTGGAGGTGAAGCTTGCTGTGTTGGCCTCTGAGTGGAGGGACCCAGCCAGGTCCTGTGCAGGGCTCGGACAGCGAACCCTGGAGGCAGAAGCCTCAGCGCCTCGGGTTTTCTCTCCTCCTCCATTCTGCAAGCATAGACACCCGCCTTCCACCATAGACACACGCCTATCTTCCTCCAGCACAGCTGCCCGTAATTTCATGACCTGGACTTTCGCCTTCCTGGACTCTACCTCTCACTGCTGGGTACCAAAGTGAGAATGAGAAAGAGACAAAGTAAGAGAAATGATTAGAGCCACCAGCACCTTATACTCTGGCTTTCCCTCAGGTCACAAAACCTAACACAGAACGCAACTACAAAAATCAGCCCTGGCGATGGGGAACTGGCGCTGGGCAGGCCGTGCACCGTGGACATCCTGTCCATCTTCCATCCCTGCTCACGGCCGTCCTGAGAAGTGGACGCCACTCTACCATCGTTGTGGAGATGAGGCCACAGGGCACAGGGAAGCTGGGAGTCGCTGCGGTCACACATCCCCTCCTGGCAGAGCCGGCCCAGGCAGCCCAGTGTGTGGCCCTCAGCGGGCTGGAGAACTTCCCTGTGAGGCCCTGAGAGATAAGAGCCTCTCTGTTGCTGCTGGGTGCTCCAGGATTGAAACATACATGCTGCGGTGTTGCGGACACACCAGCATGGTCAGTGGGTGCCAGCCAGCGGGGCCGATGCAGATTTGAGGTTCTCTCTGTCTCGTCTCCCTCCTCTGCCCCAGGCTTGGGCTGAACACCGCAGAGGCCGCCAGCCTTCCTGCTGGCAGCTGGCACTGCACCCCTGGTCACTGCTGTTGTCTTCTGCCAGTCCTCCAGAGACATTTAGCAAGGAAAAACAATTATTTTGCTTTAACAGTAAATGTCACTTATCGCAGGTCCTCTGTCTGCTCCCCGGGACAGAAGGACTGCGGTTTTGTCTACGCAGTCGGCTCCCTGTCCTGCACGTGGTGAGGTCCAGCAGCGCGTCCCACGCTGTTGTGCAGGTGAGGATGGCAGCAAGGGCTTGCAGGCCGGGGCCACTGTGCTCCCACAGCTGGGGACTCTGACCATCTGTGTTGTGGGCCGCTGTGCCTCTCCTCTCTCTGGCCCTGAGCCCATCTATCTGCTAATGGGTGCGGGAGGACGTCACACTGCCTGGATTCTGGATTGAGGGAGATGACAAAGTGGGGCCTCCCCAAACCCCGGTCCAGTTCATACACATCAACAGAATATGAAAAGGGTGCCCACATCCTGGCGTTCTTGCCGAAGAAGCCATGAAGTAGACAGACCGGCGTATGCACCCCAGTGCCTGAAAAGATAAGCATGACACCCTGAAAGTCCAGGATGCAGCTAGACAGAAGCCAGCCCTGTGGCGCCCTGTGCAGAGGGGCTGGCCCTCGGGTGGGCCTGGGGACGTAGACGCGGACTCACACTTAGTGCACATGGCTCGGGAGGCAGAGACACAGGGAAGAAAGGCTCTTCTTACTTAGAGAACTGGAAACCACAGGACTTTGGCATTGTCTTGTGCTGAAATGGGAACCGAACTTCCCATTTACAAGCTGTCCGAAGCAGAGCACCGGCTTTAAGACATGAAGGCCAAGCCGGGTGCCAGGCCAAGACGTGGACCAAACCTCTGGACCCGAAGAGTGGGCCTGTCTCTTTAGCTCGGCAGGAGCATGAGGGGGACTGGACAGGAGCAAAGGCTCTCCGTCCCAGCTTGTCCTTCAGGCCTCCATCCTCGATGACGATGAGAATCTCACGGCGGGGAGAGGACAGAGCCAGAGACCAGGGATGCGGGGAGAACACAGGTCTCAAGGTGAACGTCCACCTTAGGCAATTCGTCCAGTGTGTGAACCTCCTAATACAGAGAATGATTTAAAAAAAAAAAAAAAGAAAAGAAGAAATACTTGGGTGGATGAATCTGGCCCATGGGGTTCTTGGAAAAGGGTGCCTTTTTAAAACTGAGGGAAAGGATTAGATTGGGCACAGCTGGGACATCCCTGGGGGCACAGGGTGACCCTGGTGCTGAGCCTTCCCTGGGCATGCTCCCAGCCTGAGTACCCCCATCCGTGTCCTCTGCTCCCCCAGGCTCAAAGGCCAAGACTGGCGCACGCAGCCTCCTGGAGAGGGACGAAGAGTCCACCGAGGGGCGGTCCACAGGTCACCCACAGATGCAGACACCTGCAGCCTGGCGGGCCCGGGCAACCCCATGTGCTCTGCACATGGGGACTGCCACCTTGCACAGCTGCCCGGGTGAAGTGGCCATCTCTTCCTCCGGGGGCCAGGAGGGCGGTGCTGTGCTGTGTACCCCCGCCAGTCCCAGGCAGGACAAGGTTGGGAAGGGGAGAAGGGAAGACACCAGATCGAGGCCAGGGCCCCAGGGTGCAGGAAGCCGTGGGATGGGCTCCCGGAATGCTGACGGGAGGAGGGAGGGAACCGGAAGATGCCTTTGGTGAGCCCGGCGTGGAGAAGCTGGAGTTTGCTGGCTTCTTCCTCCCCTCAGGGCCAAGACTAGCTTCCTTCCACACTTGTCCTCAGACCTGGGAGCCCACCGCCGAAGCCCGCCCAGCAGCCTTGGGATGAGGAGGTGTCAAGGCTCATAAAGATGCCAGGTAAATGCAGAGAGCTGGGCAGGGACCCAGGAAGCCCGATCACCCAAACCCCAGTGCAACACATTTAGGGGTCAAGACCCTGAGAGTAAAATTGCAGCAAAAGAAGGTGTTAAGGCCGGGTGTGGCAGCACACGCCTGTAACCCCAGCACTTGGGAGACTGAGGCAGAAGGACGGCTGTGAGTTCAAGGCCAGCCTGAACTACATTGTGAGACCCTATCTCAAAAAAAGGAGTTAATAGGCAAACTCAGTGAAGGGTTACTGCTTCCAGGAAGGAGTCAGAGGACCACAGGGCCGGTGCCATGAGCATTCAGGGTTAGTTGTAGATGTATCAGCCAAGAGACAGCGTGGAAGTTCATTAATGAATTTGGTTGGGATTTTGGGTTTATACTGCAGTTAATGACTCTATGTGAGTACTCATAATGGTGGCGGCAGAGCACTGACCATCAGCCAGACAAATCATTATACGGCCAGTCAGGCAGCCCTGTGAGTGGGACGGGGTGGCGGGTGGACGGGCTTTGGCCTTTCAGAGAATCATGTTTTAAGCCAGTGGGTCAGGGCAGAGGTAGATCGACGAACTGGGCAACAAGCTCAGAGCTCAGGGGGTGATGGCCTTGGTCAGGGGAACTGTGGGACAGAAGCTTATTCAGGAGATTGCTTTCCTAGGTCTGAGGTTTCCTGTCTCAATGAGGGATGGGGAAAAAATCTCCAGCTGAAAAATGTCACCTTCAACCTGACACTGGAGCCAGAGCATTTACAAATCTGCCTGTCAGTGTGACAGCCTGACAGATAGCAACCTTAGCCGGGACTGAGTTAAATCGCCACTATAAGTCTTGCAAAAAGTTTGAGCTCTTAAGATTTTTATCATCAAGACAGAGTAAGGAATGAGAGGCATGGCTTCCAAAGAGGAAAGAGACTGAGGCTCTCACCCGCCTTGCCGGGAACCCAGCAGCTGCAGGATTATCTATTACCCGAGGGGAGGTGACAGGAGAAAATTACCCAGCACCAGCCCCATCTGCTGCTGAGCACCGTTTATTTCACCTTCACTAATTCACCTGGTTTGTCATTTTCCTTTGTCTCTGTGTCACCCACCCAGACCCTGCCTTTATATGCCCATGTTCCTGGCCGGGTATGGCGGCGGCAGCAGCAAAGCCCTGGGCTCTCTGCAATGCACCGTGGTCCCTCCTGAGTGTCTCTCTTCTCCCCTTCCCATCCTCATTCCTCCTATAACTGATTAGGAACTAGCAGCAGGAGAGGAGAAACGATGATGATTTCTTTTACAGCCCGGCTGTGCAGGTAGCGCACATTTCTGTGTTTGGCTTCGTCTCAGGGGATCTGCCTCTGTCAGGAAGTGGTGGCAGAGTATTAATAAAAGACAGCAGACTTGTGTCACTGGGAGAGAGGTTGCAAAAACCCGGCTCAAGCCCTGGCAGTCGCGTTATTCTTGGATGCTCAATCATCCCCCTCTCCCCAACTTCCATTTTCTCATCTGGAATATGCATCCACCACCTGCTTTCTTCCCACCTGCCAGTGTTGTTGCAAAGATTAAATGAGATGGTATGTACAGATGCTCACTGAATAATGCAGAGATTCATTAAATAAGAAAATGAATTTACAGCCTCTAATGGCTCCGTGTATGTAATAAATGGTCAGTAAGGATTGTTATTATCAGTATGCACATATAAGTGATTGTAATTCCTTTTTGCCCTTGTGGCATCTGTCATTTTTCGAGATCTCAAGCTGGATGCGGTTTTCATTCAACATTTGTGGAGCTGCTTCGATGTGCCAGCATCGTATCCTGTCCTAGGTGGGGCTGTGCAGATCTTAAAAATGCAAGCAGGATGCAGTTCAAGGGTCTGCAGCAGGCAGGACGATGAGAAAGCCTTCAGTGGTGGGGGAGAGACAGGGGCCAAGGCCGGCCTGGCCCCTGGGATGGGGAGAGTTTGCCAGAGAAGGTCCCCACTGAAGAAGTGATGCCACACTGGACTCAGCCTGGGCCAGGAAGAGGGACAGAAGGGGGAAATGCACTCAGCAGATAAAGGCAGGATGGGCGAGGGACCCCGGGGGCCCCAGGGCCAGGAGTACCCCTGAAGGGTGAGGCTGCAGAGCTGGGGGTGGACAAGTGTACAAAGAAGACATCTCAGAAGGAGCCTATTTTGTTTTCTACCGAGGACACTGATCTGTCCCGGAGGGCAGCGGAAGCCAGGCAAGGCTGTTAAATGGGAGTCACAGGACCGCATCTGCCTGGACAGGGTGCAGGAAGAGCACAGGCAGCTGACCGCGGAGCTGCAGAGCCTGGGAGGACACAGTACCGTCATCCTTCAGTACCTGCAGGGCCATTTCCAGGACCCAGCCCCATGCGATCCCAAACTCAGTGGATGCTCAAAGTGGCATACTTGCATATGACCTACATATGAGTACATTCCCGTGTATGCTTTAAATCATCTCAATGCCACTTATAATACCTAACGCAAGGGAGAAGCAGTGTATTCACGTATTTTCCATCCATGGCAGGTAGAGATGCAGATGCCCTGGTGCAGAGGCCTACTGCCCACTGCCCTGCACTCTTTGGCAGACCCCAGGAGGTGCAGACCCTGGAGGCTTGGGCAGGCAGAGCCGTGGAATTGCACGCTGCCGCCGCCAGAGGGCAACAGCAGAAGTGCCGAGAGGCGGGCAGCGTCTCCTTCAGGCCCAGCGGATGGGAGGGTGCAGGGGTGCACTGTCTGCCAGAGGAAATACAGGCTGTGTTGTCCAGGATGCTGTCCCTTAAACGTCCCGGGTCTCCGTTCCCAAAGAAAACCTCCGTGGCAGGATCTGTGCTGGGCTTCTGTGAGAAGTCAGGTTCCTCCTCCTCTCCTGGCCGGGCCACCGCGGCACTGGCCGGCCCTGTGGCTTAGCGCTCCTTTCCCCGGGTCACCCACCGAGCAGTTCCCTAGACGGTGTGAACAATCCCCGGCGAGGGTCCTCGAGAGAACGACTGTAACCTCCGTGTGCGCACGCACTCCCGTGTCTGCCCGGTCTCGCTGAGCTCCACGAGGGGCCTTGGAGGTGCCCCTTAACACTGTGTTGCGTGACACAGGCTGACTGAGGAGGGTCGACTTTTCTGGCTACACTGTGCCAAATCCCCTTTATCCTGGGGGGAAGTCTGTGGGTCGTGAAGGTCGATAAGAAGCGTTGTCTGCGGGCTCACCCTGAGAACCAGATACAGAGGCCAAAATATCTGATCCTTGACTAGAGCGGAGTGCTCACATGGGCCTCCACCCCTTAATCCTCCAGGTGACCCCACGGGTAGGGCTGGTATCCCCATTTTCAAATGAGGCAGCAGCTTCCCAGAAATCCCGAGGCAACATGAGTACAGAGGTCCATCTCCACCTGCGGCTGGCCTTTGCCCTGAGACTGGCAGGAGCCGCAGCCTCTGTGCTCTGTGCAATGAGAGGGCTGAAGTTCACAAGGGATGCTGAACTGGAGACCTGGGAAACTTCACATCCGATTAATATTCCAATAAACTAGATTCCCAACAGAAAATATTACTGATGCAAGCTATCTGGGATAATGTGAAGTCAAGGAAAGAACAGGCCCCCCGGGGAGGAGGGTGATTCATTCTGTCTGGGACAAGAAGAGCTCTCACCTCAGAGATAACAGGCACATTTCCTCAGCAGAAAGGACTGCTAGAGCCATGTGGAGTGGACAGCGTCACCACGCTCCTGGATCTACCCTGGACAGGTCACGGGACCATTAGAAGGAGAGTGGAGTGCAAGCCCAGGAAGACACCTGGGGCTGATTAAGGGGTTTGCACGGGAGTCTTGGTTTCCTGAGATATGACTGCCTGAGAGGGATGGGTCATATCCTTAGAGTCACTGCTGGGCACTGAGACAAGTGCCAAGCAGTAAGGACCACCTTCTGGTCACTCAGCAAACCTAACTGGCCCGACAGCATTGTGCTTCTGTTTTATGTATGGAGTCCAGCAGGTCATCTTACTCGAGCTCATTGTTCTTTTCCTTCCCATGGAATGAGACCTGTGGCTAGGTGGCCCTTCCTCTGTGCCTTGTTCCTCAGAGCCTCATTCTCCTGCAGCCGTAAATGATACTACTCTCTCTCCTTATCTGACTTCTAAGTGACTTGGAGGAAGTAGCATCAGCAATAACAATTAGCTCAGGTGTTGGCACATGTTAAAGCCAAATAAATACTGGCTTTCTCTCTTGCTTCACCTTTGTGTCGCAAACAAGTACACTAATGCACACAATGCACACACACACACACACACACACACACACACACACACACACAGAGAACAAATCGCAAACCTTGCCAATAAATCTATGCTCAGGCAGACTTAGAAAATCAACATGGTGCAGAGGCTTTTAGAGGACTGACATGCCTCAGGTTATGGAAAACAATAATAATAAATCTTCAGAATGTCACCTTGCCCCTGGCACTGAAGACGAGAAGCAGAAGATGTCAGGGAGTAGCCCTGAGTGTGGGGAGCAAGTGGCAGAGACTGTCAGCTCGCAGCAGGGAGGGTCGGGCTGGCAGAGGAAGTGAAATGGGGACACTCGGGCACTGGTGTTTGGCTGTCAGGCTCTGTGCTTATTAATTTCTCAGATTTCACTGCAAGATGAGGCTGCAGGGAAGAGGGCAGTGAGTGTGACAAACACAGAGATCACAGTCGCTGAAGTTTCTGGATCAACTGGAAAGGGCGCTGCACACATTCATAGCCCTGCAGACAGAGCTGCCAGAGCCTGGCCACACCCCGGCAGGGCGCTGCACTGCGAGCGTGGTGCCGTTCAGAGACATTTTCTAACTCTGCTGAGCCTCATCCAGAGCACTTCCCTTGTCTTTATTCTGCGTGTCGGTTGTTATGCTTTACGCTTAGGTCATTCCTTAGCGCATCAATACTGCTTCTCGGTTCTTTTTGCTCATGTGTTCTGTCTTGGCTACCTTAACGATTCCATTTTTTTCTATTTCTCTATTTCTGAATTATTTCCCTAGATTTACCCCCCCCCAACTTGGTAATCTTACCTTCTTCGATAACATCTAGGTATTTATTGAGATTTTTAAATTGTCCCGACTTTATGGTTTATTGCCCAAAGCTTTATATTTTAAGGCTTCGTTCTTTTTTATTTTTCTTGATTTCAGATGTATTTGATTCCTGCTTTTGGAAATATTTGAAGGTAAATTATTCTTTAGTCTCTATTTACTTATTTGATTGCCTGAGAAGATGTGGTTTCTGAGTCTTGCTTGTCCTTGGCTGTTTGCTAGTGTATTTGGTATTTTGGATTATGAGGACATATTCCACAAGGAAATGTGGGAATTGGAACTCCTGCGTGGCCTGCGGTGAGAGCATATGCCTCCCAGAACAGCTCCGCGTTTGCCTCTGTCTGGAGCAATTATAGCATTATAATTAGCGCAGGAATTATCGATTCTTATGAATTAGCCCAGGAAGTATAACTCTGAATCCCAAATCTGCTGGCAACTGGGCCTGCAGTTACAAATTCCCTGGAGACAGGGCTACTCCATCCAGAGTCCAGGTCAAGACAGAGACTTTCTTGTTGTGCCTGTTCTAATTCTGAAATTGTTTTTCTTTTCTTTTCTTTTTCTTTTCTAATCCAACTTTTAGAGGCCCCCAAGTGTTCCAGCCTTCTGTGTAAATGTTACCCAGTTTCTTGTCTTAGTTCCCAAACTTCTGTTAAAATCTGAGCCCTTGATTTCACCACCAGAAGTTGGTCTCTTCCTTCACCATTCTCTTTTAAATTCCTTCTTTGTTGTTGGTCTTTGGAGAATTCTCTTATTTTCTTCTAACCATCAGCAGCAGCAGCAACATTGCCAATCTTTCAAGAATAGGTATTCTCCACTGGAAAAAAAAAATCCTAAGTCCTAAAGGTGGAGTTAATAGTTTGATAGATGGGTCAGATTCATAAAGAAAAATCGTTTTCCTATGGCTGTTCACATCAAAGTCAGGACCAGCACCCCTATGTCCTTTCTCTCAGCCTACTGCCAAGTTTCCTTGTTAGAAGTCTTTCTTTTATGAAGTTCTACTTATTTCTTACATTGTAGTTACAATTTGATTTGCCCAGAGAGTCTGAGAGAAAGACCAAGGCCTCATTTTTCTAAGGGCACCTTGGCCACTTTTTTCAGATCTCTGTGCTGCTGCTGATCTTTCTAACTTACCACGGTCCTGGGAACATATCAAAAGGGATTTTATCAGCTGAACACACAATCATATGAAGGTAGCTGTCAAACTTTTTCCAGGAAGGAGGGTATTTCTTACAAATGTACATAAAGAGAGTCCTTCTGTGAAAAGCGTGAAGGTTAATGCAGATTTTCTTCTTCGATATGAGTTGTTTGGAAAAAAATAATAATAATCGAACTGTTGAACTATAGAGGTCAAGAGCATTTTTTTTTTTGCATTCTGCTTTAAAATTATGCTCTGTTTCAACAAAGAATTATGGTTAAAAGGCAAAAGCTACTTGGAAACATATGATTTCTCCTCCTGCTGCCTTTCAATCCTGAAGGCTTCTCTCTCTCTGTTCTTGAAGATGACAGATGATGTAAGGCAAGACAGGACAGGTTAGGGAGGGTGGAGTCGGGAGAGCTGCATCCTTAGATATGATATCTAAGGTGGGAAAGAGCAGGAGGAAATCTGAAAGAGGCAGCCTCTGTATTATTATGGTGCTCCTTAAAGTAAATAGAATTGCCAAAGTTTATTCACTCATCACTTAGTATGTACCCATCTTAAATTTTGTACTTTGTACTTCAGTCATGTTGACTGGAAAAAAACAACAAAAGTAAAAAGCTTCCACGTTGGACACAGAAGGACTCTGGGCACAAAATGCTTACCAATTTTCTAACTCCAGTCTCGGAAGCGAACTGGGGCTGGACTATACACATATGCTGAAATTTAAAATGTACTTTCTGGGAATAAATTAAACATTGAGTCTTTGAGAACCTACAATAGTGTATGACTAAAATCTATGTCTGTGAACAAAAGTAGCTGACATCAGTTTATAATCTAACAGAGAAGGCAAATAAGCGGGAAAGTTAAATTAAGCAGATAAGCACTCTGTTTGTTAGAGGCAAGAGTAGGGAGCTAAGGAGGAAGATCACAGGGATAGATGGCACAGAAGTCACCTGCAGGAAGTCCACACTGGGTCTGAGGATCAAGAGTCAAGAGGAGAACTCCAGGGTTGGAGCCATAGCAGCCATCAGAAGACTGGCTGGAGCACAGCTCAGCAGTAGAAGACTTGCTGGGGTTGTGCAAGGCCCTGGGCTCCATCTCCACATTGCCAAAATGAAACACAGCAGATACCAAGGGGTGCATGTGTGTGTGTGCGCGCGCGCGCACGTATGGGTGTGTGTGTATCTTGTATTCTGAACTAAACCACACCACAGCTTTTAGAAGCCAGGTCCCTTCAACCCTGAGAAGCTTGGATAGCGCATTCGGGTTGGAAGCTAATTGAGGAGCTGAGAAATTGTCTGTGTATCATGACACTAGACACAGACTCACAGACTCACTGTGTTCAGGCCTCCAACAGAAAATATGGGTCAGATCTGATCCCCTTTCTCTCAGGTTTTGTCTAGTCTCAGTTCATTCATTATTTTTTATTATGTTGGTTGTCATTCAAAGAACTGTCTTTTCTGTGCTTTATTGAGAATAAAGGAAAAGTCCCTCTTGTACTGAAACTTCAGAAACCTTTCCTGTTTTTATTTAGTGTCTTGAAAACAACTTGTATGTCTATCCTAATGCCTGCTTCCTGAGATCCCTTGTCTTTTCACTCTACTCCTTGTCTTCAAGAGATCTGTGTTTTTCCTACGACTTCAGTTATCTATAAATTGACAACTCCAGATTTTCTATCTCTGACAGTGATCTCCCTTCTTAGCTGCATTGACCCAATTGCTTACTAGGTCATAATAATCCTCTTAGCTCCACGATGACCTAGTTGCTTACTGGGTCATGATAATAGCAAACATTTACCCGGCTCTTACTCAGTGCCAGGCACCATTCTGAGCACCTTGCGTATACTAATTAACTTAATCTTCACAGCAATCCTTGAAGGGATGTGCGATTATTGCATAGCATTCTCCTGAATGCTTTCGGCATGTCCAAAACTGATGCAAAAATTACTCCCTTAAAACCCGCAAATCAGCCTTCTGTGCTTCAAAATCCAGTAATTGATGCAGTCCTCCAACCGGGTGCTCAAACACAAAACTTAAAAGTCGTTTGTGACATTTTCAGTCCAGATTCCATCACCAAAATTTCTTTCATCAGTTTTTCTAAAAGAGGTGGCACTATGTAATGGCTGATGGTTCTGATTCTGGAAGCAAACAGTTTAGGCTTGAAGTCTAGTTTTGTCACTTAATAGCCACGAGACTTTAGAGAAGTTACTCGAAGTTTCTGAGCCCCCATTTTATTGTGAGAATTAATTGCGTTAAAAATACAATATTTTAAAACATACTTTTTTGGCACAAAGGAATACAATATTTCTTCATCTTTCTTGGTTTCCAGTTTGTGGACAGTATATTACACTAACCAAAGAACAAAAAGCAAGAGAAGCAAAGTTTCTGCTGAAGAACAGACACTGGTGACCCCCAGACCTGGGGTTATGTTCTCTTTTGTTGGCCAATTGCCATATGCGTGACCTGAGCAAATTAGTCATTCACTGAACTTGGTTCTCTTGTTCACAAACAAAAGCAGCGCTACCCACCCACAGGCTTACGTGAGGCATGGATGCGACACTGTCGAGCTTCTAGTGTAGACTGACACGTGAAGGACAAAAGCATCATCTCCCTGCTCCCCGAGTCACTGTTCTTGTACCTCTTCATCTGCCTCTGGGAAGAGAATAATCAATTGCCAGAGAAGCAGCTGGGCATGGTAGATGGGAAAGAAAGTGTGAGCAACCAAGCAGATTTACCAGCTTTGCTTGAACTACAAAATCCGGAATCATGAGCAGGAATTGAATTCTGACAGCTCTAATTCTAGCTTTTAGCTTTTTTTTTTTTTTTAAAGGCTGACTATCCCGTCGGATTATAAATTGCAACCTATATTTCAAGTTCAGACCAAAGTTCCGTACTCACATTTCTGAAAAAGTGTACCCTCCAGCGCTTCTATCTTCTTTACAGCAAGTACACTTTAAGCTTATCAGTGTTAAGTATCTTATTATTTCTTAATTTAATGGGGTGCCAGCAGGGCCCTGCGGGATGAGAACCTAGATAAATTCAGGCTGTCCCTCAGAAGGAAGGCTAGGCAGACTAAGGGCAGAGGAGATGGTCAGAGTGGATCTTTGAACTTGTGCAGTAAGCATTTTGACACAGTAAAGCTGAACTTTGAACCCAGCGTTCATCACTTTTGAGCTTGGGGCCCTTTGCAACTGCATGGGCACATGCTCAGGCAGTGGGTGCTGAATGGGGAGGACTTGGTCCTCCTGTCCACAGGCTTCCTGCTGCCTTCCCTTGGGTGCTCATAACTAACCAAATTGCCTTCCTGAGACACGTCTTCTTCCCCTCTACCCAACATGGCTCCAGGAGGTTAGTTTAAGAGGCAGACTCACCTTTCACCTTCACTGGAGGTCACTCCATTCCTGGAATCCCTGATTTATCAGGCTCTACTTTTACAGTGACCTTTCTCCTTAAAAATGGAAAGATAGTGATGATGAAGCCTCGGTGGAGTTTGGGGAGTCAACATATAGTGATTGTTTACTTATTTTCATGTAAAAGGATTTTAACATAAATTTCCTACTTAATCTTTAAAATCTTCT
>PVJO010017571.1:0-38821 GCA_004026905.1 Hystrix cristata | reverse complement strand
AATACTACTCCATTTAGAGAGGACACATTGTCTTAGGTTGTTAGGCAGAGGAAGTATAAACTTTGGGGTTTGCACATTAGTTAGCTTACGACCTTTAAATTAATGAAAACATTATAGATAGATTTGTATAGAATTTTATTGGAATTTCCCAGTTTCTCTTTAATTCCCATAAATTAGGTTCTTTTCCAGCTTATATCCATGCTTAAGTGCAAGAAATTTCATGAGAAGTTAAATCAAGATATTTTGAACCCATAATTTTGAAGCAAAAATGCCAATCCCTCACTGTATTTTTCAAATAAACATAAATGCACAATTTGGAAGGGACATTAAATATTGTATTCTTTGTCCACTAGATTCTGCTCATATATCTGCTGCCAAAAGGAAATGGAAAACTGAACACTGTTTTCTTTCTTAGTCAGTCATTGCAGGAGAAAATCCTCTAGAATCTGAGTGTTTTGAGTAATGAGCTGGTTCCATCCAGGAAACAGTAGAAGGCAAACCTCAGTGTGTCCTGTCTGTCTGAGGAACTTCCTGGTGTCCTGTCCACATATGGAGCATGTTTTTGTTTCCAAAGAATTCCTAAAGTCAGCTATTAAAGAACTAAGAAATGTGCCTTTAAAAATCTAAGTGTCCCTATAAACTTTTAATTTTACCTTCACGATACACAAATAATCTTGATTTTTCAGCTGCCCCAAAAGGATTTAATAGTATTCCTGAGAACTTCCCACGCAAACCGGAAGTACGCGCCCTTAGTGATTTTTAAACCACAGACCAGCATCGTTCTAAGTGGTCAATTAAGTGTTACAAGTGCTGAGGAGAATGTGCTTTTGAAGTCAGCACACTTGACGCAAGTCCTGTGTCTGCCGGCCTTAGGCCTGTGGCCTTGGCAAGTCTATTGACTTTCGCTGAGCCTCACTTTCCTCCTCTTTAAGTGGAGGCGGTGATCTCTAAATGGCTGAAGTTTTTGGAGGATAAGAGGAAATAGTGTCTATAAGGCACCCAGCACATAATAACTATCCATTAAATGTAATTATTATTATTGCTCATAAAAATTAGTACTTTTTTGGCTATGTACCAAATGAAAAAGACTCTAGTGTTGGTGTTAATGAATGACCCATCGAGATCTGTTTCTCAGAAAGAAAATGAATAAAGATACCTCTGTAAAAATTTTGAAGTAGGGAAAAAGAATTTTTGGTTTTTGTGTTTTGCAAATTCAACTGTTATTTTTTTACCAGATGACCCTTGAAAAATGGTCAGAGATCCCAAACACTGTAGCACGGAAGAGCTATGAAGACAATGGAGATGGGTACAAGCTGTATTGGTTTTTTTTTTTTTTAATTTTTTATTTTTACCAAGAACATGTATTGGTACATTGTATACATAATGATCATAATCAACATGGTTATTTTGTACCTGTACATGATACATCTTGGTTTTCCCCCCTCTTCCCCCCTTCCCCTCCCCTCCCTTCCATTCACCCACCCCTCCCTATTTGCAACAATTGTAGCTACACTTTACCATTTTTTCCCCTTTCATCTTACTTTTCTTTTAATCTTCTTCTTTATCCCCCTTTTCCCTATCTAGGTCTCCTATCTTTTGAATACTATCTCTCTTTTTTTTTTTTAAACATAATATCTATTCTACCCCTTTGTCCTTATTTACACTTGTGGTTTCTCATATCAGAGAAACAATTCGATGTGTACTAATAAGTGTCTGATTTAAAAATGGCAAATAAATATATGAAAAAATGTTCAACATCATTGGTCATTCGAGACATGCAGATCAAAACAACACTGAGATACCATCTCACTCCAGAAAGAATAGCTATTATTAGGAAATCAACCAATAACAAGTGCTGGCGGGGCTGCGGGGAAAAAGGAACCCTCCTCCACTGTTGGTGGGAATGTAGACTGGTCCAACCACTGTGGAAATCAGTGTGGAGATTCCTCAGAAAACTACAACTAGAGGTTCCATTTGACCCGGCTATTCCTCTGCTGGGGATCTTCCCAGAAGAATTAAAATCATCATATTACAGTGATATATGCACAACCATGTTCATAGCAGCACAATTTGTAATAGCTAAGTCTTGGAAACAACCTAAATGCCCAACAACTGATGAATGGCTAAAGCTGTATTGTTTTGTTTTTAATGATAAATGACCTTTGGTTGACTGACATGTGAGCCATATACTAAAACAAATCCCTTCATCTAACTGTGTGCATCCAACCTAAGGGAGCTCTCCCATTTTCCACTGGCCTCTGACTCTGAGTGATAGCTCTGGGTTCACATACTTGTGTGTGTTTGCACGTTTTAATCTTGTGTGTGCTGGAGACAAGTAGCATACTCAGCGATTAAATCATAATATTTACCATGAGCAGATCTGCACCCTGTTTTATTTACAGCAGCAGGGACAAGGACACACCAAGGACAGGACATGGACAGAATGTGCCACTTGAAACCTGTACATATGTTGATTAAATTTTGTGCTGTATCTTCACCATGGTAACTACAAGAAAATAATAATTATAAAAACCTGTTCAGACGAGTTTCTGCCACTTGGTAATTGCCAGAACCTACTGCATTGCATAAAACACCTTCCTGACACACCTAAGACAGTCAGAAGCATATTTAGTTTAGCATTCAAAAGTCTTTCTCTTGGATTACATCCACACATTTTCTACTACAGCCTGAGTGTAAGATACGAGAAGCTGAGATTTGTTTAAAGAATAAGTAAAGAGGGGCTGAGATTTGTTTGAAGAATAAGTAAAGAGGGGCTGGGGATTTAGCACAGTGGTAGAGTTTGCCTAGCAAGCACAAGGCCCTGAGTTCAATCTCCAGCACCACCACCCCAAAAAAGAATTAAAGAAACGGGATGAAGGGTAGGAGGGAAAGAGAGAAGCAGCAAAGAAAGAAGGGAGGAAGGGATGAGGGGAGGAAAGGAAGTAAACATAAGAGATTTACATTCCTTGACAGAAAGACCACAGAAGGGGTAGCAAAGAATATCTATAATTTTCTGGCCAAGAAGGGGAAAAATGAATAGCTGTCTATAATCAGTAGAAGTGGCTAAGGTGTTACAGAAGTTGTTATCAATAATAATGAGAGTTAAGATTTGGTACTGACAGAACATTCTTGATGTGTAAACATTCTTTTGAGGGATGGAGGCAAAATGCTGATGAGAAAGATGCTGGCCCAGGATGGAGGGTATAAGCTTGCTTTTTACTAACAAGGTAATGAAGAAAGATACAAGGAATTAAATATGGCCTTATTCCAAGAGTTCTGTTTATAGGAACATGCTTCAGGCAGTCTCTACCCAGTATGGCGAAGAAGGAAAACAAATTGGTAGCCTTTACTTAGAGTTGTGCTTCCATTTCTGGCTTCTACCTTTATTGCGTAGGGCATTCCAGACTATTACAACATTTTATTGAAGTTTTATGTTTGATATTTTGCTAACAGTCTTCAGGTAGTTTTTAATGCTTTTTAAAGTAGTTTTAAAAGTTGCACAAAGAAAATGTTGGTACAAAGTTAAAAGGAAATCTGTCACTACAAAAGACATTAGTGTCATGGAAACGTCACTATGTTGGTGAGTACTGTGATCCTGGCAATGTGACATTGGCCAGTGAATAGCAACAGAGAAAGGCCCCTTGTCCTTAGCATCAGGTAAAATTTGCTCACAACTTTCCACTGATAATGGACATTGTAGACAGGAGTGATTCACAAGTAGCAAAGGCAAATCAGAGGTCATTAGTTTGTCATTTTTTTAAATTTTATTTTAATGGTACATTTTAGATGTACATAGTGATAACATTCATCATAGGGAATTTGGAACAGAGGGACAAGAGAAATAAGAAATGGAAAGAAAAAATAGAAACAAAGCTTTTGTAAATAAGCAGGGGGAGGAGGGTGTGAAGGGAGGGGAGAGGAATGGGAAAAAAGAACCAACAAGATATATCATGTACAAATCCCCAGTTTGTCATTTTTAAAACGTAAAATACCTTGCTTTTGTCATTGCCAGTAATATTTATAATAACTTACTTGTCAGCTAACTTCGAAAAAAGAGAGTACTAAACTTTTGGTGGTTGAGAGAAACCATGTGTTTTAGAATATGTGAGCCACAGAAACTCACAAAGTAATTAATGAGTGCTTTTTGCTCAAAACAGAGCACCATCATAATATTTTAATTAAAGAAAAATATAGGACTTCCAGGAGAATGGTGGAGTGGTAAGAACAACAAATAGACCTCTCCAAAATCTGGAATCCAGATCCTGGAAAATAACAACTTGGGGCAGAAAAGAAGAAGGGAGGTGGATCCCTAGAACCCAGGAAGGATCTGACAGGAAAACTGGAGCCTATAGAGAAACTGAAGAGACAGAAAATAACATGGAAAGAAGTAGGGGCAATGCGCACTCGCTCCCTGGTTCCTGGCTCATGAGAAAGGAAGACCAAATCTACAGAGAGACAGTGAAAGCAGGACACTCCAGAGCCCTTCAGGGGCAACGCAGCAGTGGATGGTGTTTGCTGCAACAGCTGCTGAGTACCTCTGGTCCCAGCGCCTGCCATTCCCTAGACAGAGTGGTTGGACGCCATCCCAGGAGAAGTCAACTGAACCAGTACTCAGAGCAGCTGCAGGTCAACTCTATTTCAGGGCTGCCCATCTTATGCGCCCACAGTGACTGGGTGAGAGACAGCCACAGGAGTCATCTACGGTCCGGGAGCCATTATCTGACCAGCAAGAGAACCCCAGAGGAGTTTAAGCTGGATGACCCACACCCCACCTTCACAGCCAGAGACCAGGCTCAGCCTAAATTACAGTGGATTTGAAAGTCCCAGAATTGGCAACCCTGCCCTGATCCTACTGCTTGCTTGCTGGTGTCTGCATCCAGCACAGATCTGGGCTTTGACTGCCTTATTTATCTACCAGTGAGAATAGGACCATATCTTGGACACTGCCCCGAAATCATAGGCCCCAGAAAAAAACCACATGTTCAAAGTCACAGAGAAATTTCTTTTCTTTTTTTCTTTTATTTCTTCATGGGGTGTTTTTTTTGGGGGGTGGCGGGGGCAGGATCTGTGTGTTTCATTGGTTGAGTTTTTTTCCTTTTCCTTTTTCTTTCTGTGCTTTTCTTTTGTTTTGTTTTTGTTTGTTTGGTTGGGTTTTTGTTTTTTGTGAGTGTAAGTATTCTTTTTAGTTTTTGTTTTTTTTTATTTTCTTTTTCTCTTCTTTCCCAGCTTTTTCCCTGACTTTACATAATTCTACAAACATCTTTCTGTTCCCCAATAAGATCCTTTGTACCACTTCTCTTTCTTCCTTCTCATATCATAGAGTTTAGGGAATTGAAGTTTTCCTCTTCCCTTCCCTCACTCCCAAACCTATATATTTAATAGCATAACCATAAGCTTGTTAATCTTTTGATAGTTAACTCTGTAAAATTACTGTAAGTCAATACCTAGGCTGCCTTAATATTTACATCATAATTGCTGAAATAGGATTTAGAGTGTTACATAATTGGGTTTTATGTCATGTTAATATCTAATTTGTCTTGGATGATACTACTCTAGCTGATTTGCTTGATATTAGCATGGTTTCATAATTCTCCGTAGGCCAGCACTCACATTGCCTTTGCAACATTCACAATACCAGAATACATGGTTTCTGGGCTAACTATACTGCATCTTCTCCTCCCAAATCAACCGAGGAGGTCAGATCTTGGTGCTGTGGCAAAAGATTATAGTTAGCCACACCCAAATTACATCACTGAAAAGCAACTAGGAAATCTCTGTACTAGCAGCAAAGTCTTTAGACTGTAAGCATCTGCAAAGCTCAGCAAAAAACAAATGAACAAACAAACATAATGGAAACATGAGAAGAAAAGGCAACAAAATGCCTCCCAAAATTCCCAGCTTCCTTGATGCCAATCCAAAGGGCACCAAAGGACAGAAGAGCAGAAGCTACATATCCAAATTACTCAAAAGGATAGCAGAGGTGATTAGAAAATACCTCAAGGAGGTACTCAGTGGGATTTCAGACAATACAACTAAGCCGATAATGGAAAAACTAATCAAAAAGATGCAGGAGCTTTCAGAAAACACTAATAAAAAGCTAGATGAGCTAAACAAAATGATACAAAAGATGAATGACCAGTTTACCAAAGAATTAGAGTTCAAGGTTTCAATCAGAAACCCTGGAGATTAAAAGTCATATTGAAAGTGTGAGCAGCAAAATCAATCAATGAAAGGGCAGAACTTTAATACTGGAAGACAATGGTGCCTTTAAAGACCAAGTTCTCAGAGACACCTTAAAACCAGTGAGAGAACATGAAAAATGGATCCAACAGCTGCTAGATGATGCAAAGAAGACTAACCTATAAATGAATAAATAGGAGTATATGAAAAATCAGAAGACAGCGTGAAGGACATGAAAAACCTGTTCATGGAAATAACGGCAGAAAACTTCTCAAATATAGGGAAAGAAACATACAGATAAGTGAGGCATATAGAACGCCAAATAGCCATGACCAAAAGAGGCGCTCTCTACACCATAGTATAGGGAAAGTATATGGAAAGTCCATCACAGCCGCAGAATCTTCAAAGCTGTTAGAGAAAGGCAACAAATCACATACAAAGGTAAACTCATTAGCATTACAACAGACTTCTCCACACAAACCATAAAGGCCAGGAGGACTTGGAGTAATTTCAAGCCCAAAAGATAACTTCCAACCCCAACTTATATATCCTGCAGAACTTTTCTTTAAAATCAGTGGAGAAATAAGGTATTTCCATGACACGGAGCACCTCAAGAAATTTATGACCACCAAATCGGTGTTACAAAAAATTCTCAAAGATATTCTAGAAAAAGACAATGAAGCCTACAATGCCAATTAGTCAAAAAGAATGGATACACCTGGTGGAATGAGCAGCTAAGCAAAAAGGAGGAAATCAGCAACAGGAAAATAATGCAAAGGCAGGAATTAATTGGTACCTCCTAGTAATAACTCTCAGTGAGAATGGGCTCAATTCCTAAATCCAAAGACAGAGATTGGCAGAATGGAGCAAGAAACAAACCCAATGATATGCAGTATACAAAAAACACATTTAATAAAAAGAAACTCACAGATTAAAAATCAAAGGATGAGATATATCATCTACAGGTGCAAACTCCCAGTGATGAATGCTATCACTATGTACATCTAAAATGTACCATTAAAATAAATTTTTTTTAAAATTCTAATTAGCAAAAAAAAAAAAAAAGAAAAGAAATTCAAAGGATGGAAAATAATATTCCATGTAATAGGAACCTGGAAAAAAGCAGGAGTTGTATCCTAATTTCAGACCAAGTGGTTTTCAAGCTAAGACTGATCAGAAGAGACAAAGAACTTCATATTGGCTAAGGGAACAATTCAACAGGAAGAGTTAACAATTACAAAAATATGCTCACCAAATACTGGCACACTCAGCATCAAAAAACAAGCACTATTAGACATGAAAAATCAGATAACTGGGACTGGGGATTTAGCCCAGTGGTTAGAGTCCCTGCCTTGCAAGCACAAGGTCCTGAGTTTGATCCCCAGCACCAAAAAAAAGAAAGAAAAAAAGAAAAATCAGATAAACACCAATACAATTATAATGGGGACCTCAATACCCCACTCTCACAAATGACTACATACTAGGCCATAAAGCATAATTAAGTAAATGGAAAAAAACTGAAATTATCCCATGCATACTATTGGTCATAGTGCAGTGAAACTAGAAATCAGTGGCAAAAGACACCACAGAAACTGTAAAATGTGGAAATTAAATAATACTCTGTTGAATAATCTGTGGGTTACAGATGAAATTAAAGAAGAAATTAGACAGTTTCTACAGTCAAATGATAATACCAGTATTACATTTGGGAAACTGTGGGACACAATGAAAGCAATCGTGAGAGAGAAGTTTATAGCAGTGAACTGCCACATCACAAAAACAGAGTAAGCTCAAATAAGTAACTTAATGATGCACCTCAAGGCCTTAGAAAAACAAGAAAAATCCAAACCCAAACCAAGTACCAAGAAGGAAATTATAAAGATCAGAGCATAAATTAATGAAATTGAGATTAAAAATATACAAATAATGAGTTGGTTCTATGAAAGAGTAAACAAAATAGACAAGCTTTTAGCCAGTCTTACCAAAATAAGGAAAGAAAAGACCCCAAATCCATGAATTAGAAATGAAAAAGGTGAGATCACAGTAGCTTCTGCAGAAATCCAGAAGATTTAGCTACCTTGAGAACCTGTACTCTAATAAAATGAAAAATTCAGAAGAAATGAATAAACTCCCAGATACATATGAACTACCAAAACTGAACCAAAAGTATATAAAAATCCTGAATAATCCAAAATCAGTGAAACTGAAAAGGTAATTAAAAAAAATCACAAAGGCAAAGTCCTGATGAATTCACTGCTCAATTCTGTAAGAACTTTAGAGATCTAATCCCAATACTCCTCAAACTGTTTATTGAAATCAAAAGGAAAGCAGTATTCCCAAAGTCATTCCTGGGAGCAGACATCACCCTGATTCCAAAACCAGAAAAGGACCCAACCAAAAAAGAGAACTACAGGCCAATCGTCAGTGAACTTAGATGAAAAAATCCTCAGTAAGATATTGGCAAAGAGAATGCAACAAATCATCAAAAAGATACATACATGAGACTAAGTAGAATTTATTCTAGGGATTCAGGGATGGTTCAACAGATGCAAATCAGTAAGCATAACTACCACATAAACAGAAAAGGACAGAAATAACATGATCATCTCAATAGAAGCATAAAAGGATTTGACAAAATCCAACATCCATTCATGATAAGTAACCTGAAGAAAATAGGAATAGAAGGCCTTTATCTCAATCTGATAAAAGCCATTCATGACAAACCAGTGGCCAACATCATACTAAATGGAAAGAAGCTGAAAACTTGCCCTCTAAAAGCAAGAACAAGACAAGGATACCCACTATCATCACTTCTGTCCAATATAGTTCTCAAAACATTAGCTAGAGCAATTAAACAGGAGAAAGAAATTAGAGGGATTTGGATAGGAAAAGAAGAAGTTAAATTATCACTTTTTGCAGATGACATGATCCTCTACAGAGAAGACCCCAAAAACTCCACCAAAAGACTCTTAGAACTAAAAACCAAATTCAGGAGTATAGAAGGATACGAGGTAAACACTCAAAAATCAATAGTGTGCATGTACACCGATAACAAACTCACTCAGAGGGAAGTTAAGGAAATGGTACCTTTCGTGATAACATTGAGAAAAATGAAATACTTAGGAATTAACCAAGGAAGAGAAAGATCTCTACAATAAAAACTATAGTAGCCTGAAAAAGGAGAGTGAAGAGGACATCAGAAATGGAAAAGATAGCCCCTTTTCCTCAATAGGCAGAACCAATATAGTCAAAATGGCCATTCTTCCGAAACTGTCATATAGATTTAATGTGATTCCCATCAAAATACCAATAACATTCCTTGCAGAACTGGAGAAAATCCTAAAATTCATACGGAACCAGAAGAGACCTAGAATTGGTAAAAGCAATTCTGGGCAACAGGGCAAGGCAGGCAGCAGCACAATCCCATACTTCAAGGTATACTACAAAGCTACAGTAATTCAAAACAAAACAAAACAGCATGTTACTGGTAAAAAACAGACCATGAATCTCTGAAACAGGATAGAAGATGCAAAAACAGCTCCAGGCAACTCAGCGATGTCATGTTTGACGGAAGGGGAAAGGGACCAAATCCTCCAGGGACCTTTCGCTGGAGGAAAGACAGCCTCTTTAACAAATGGTCCTGGGATAACTGGTTATCCACAGTTAGAAGATTGAACCAAGACCCACATCTCTCACCATGCACTGAACTAAAATCAAAGTTGATCAAAGATCTAAACATTGGAAAAGAAACTCAATCTGCTGGAAGACAAAATAGGTAAAACAATTGAAGACAAAATAGGTAAAACACTTGAAGACATCAGTGTAGGCAAAGACTTTCTGAACTAAATCTCAGTTGCACAAGAAATAATACCAGGAATCAACACATGTTTTCACATCAAGTTAAAAGGCTTCTTCACAGCAAAAGACACCACCCAACCGTGTGAAGAGACACCCTACAGAATGTGAAAAGTATTTTGCCAGCTACTCCTCAGGTAAAGGACTACTATCTAGAATATATAAAGAAGTCAAAAAATTAAACCCCCCAAGTTTAAAGACCCAATTTAAAAAATTGGCATCTGAAATAGACACTTCAGATGAAGAAATACAAATGGCCAATAAATACATGGCAGAATATTCAGCCTCACTGGCCATTTGAGAAATGCAAATTAAAACAACACAGAGATTCCGTCTCTCCCCAGAAAGTATGACTACCATGAAGAAATCAACCAATAATAAATGCTGTCAAGGGTGTAAGGAAAAAGGAACTCTTCTTCATTGTTGGTGGGAGTGTAAATTGATTTTCCATTATGGAAATCAATATGGAGATTCCTCTAAAAACTGGTAGTAGAAAGTCCATTTGGTCCAGCTATTCCTCTTCTAGGTATCTTGCTGAGAACATTAAAGTCATCGTTTTACAGTAATACATGCACATCCATGGTTATAGCAGCACAATTCATAATGCCTAAATCTTGAAAACAACTTTTATGTCCATTAACAGATGAATGGATGAAGAAAATGTGGTATATATACACAGTGGAGCACCACTCTGCTGTAAAGAAGGATAAACTTGAGTTATTTGTAGGAAAATGAATGCAGCTTGAGACCATAATGGTAAGTGAAGTAAATCAGACACAACAAGCTTAAATATTGCACAGGTTTCTCTTATATTAAAAACCTGATATAGAAAGTATGAAATAAAAGACAGTAGGAAAAAGAGAGGGAAAAAAAGTTGTTGTCCAACAACTTTTTAGATAATGTAGCTAAAAGTGTACCTTGATTTAGTATAATTGTCTGATGTGTTTTTATATGTTTTTGTTCTATTATTCTGGTTGTTAATAATATGGCAATTAACTTTATAATGACTTATAAGGTAAATAAATTAATCTGATGCTGGAAAAATAAAAGGGGGTGGAGGGAAGGGGAAAAAAGAATTGAGATGTGTTATATACATATACCAGTTCCTTACAATGAATGTAATCACTGTGTACTGCAAATATAAAAAAACTACTAATAAAACTACTAATAAAAATTAAAAACTAATTAAAAATATAGAATAATAATGAGTATCCAAAGCATATAAAGTACCCACCAGATTTCTAGATGGAATACAAGGAACCAGATTTACATTTCAAATTAAAGCGAACCAAAAAAGAAAAATATATGACCTTAGATATCAGCCGGCGCAGGAGAGTAATCTCGAGGTGCTGGAAGTAAGCAAGGCGAATTTAGCAATTTCCCTGGCACGTTGCCTTACACGATTTTAGCGGCTCTGCATAAGGAGGAGGAACCCAGGGAGAGCCTGGCAGACTCACAAAGCTGGGGAGACAGGGCGAAGGCTGGGGAAACCCGGGTAGGCAGAGCCTGCAGGCCGGGCTCTGGGCGAGAAGGAGCTGCACAGAGAGTGAGCCCTGGAGGCTGCAGAGGGTCCCCGGTTAGTAGCCCAGCGCTCATGTGTGCACACGCAGGAAAGTACCCTTGGCGGGAAGAAGTTACCCGCAGGACGAGGAGGAGGGTGCCAGGTACTAGACAGAGCCCCGCTGCTGCACGTTCACACCTGCGGACTGCAAAACCTTGGGATTCCCCGGGAGGTCTCCCCTTAGTCATAGGGCATGCTTGGCCTTGGACAGAAGGAGCAATTTCGTCCTGCCTAGCAGATCTCAAGAGCGGGAAGGAAAAGATCGGACAGCTTCCAAGTGCATCCCAAAACAAACCTCAAAAATATTTATAGGAACACAAGTACCCAACATTCAAAGAGGTAAAATCATAGTGCCTTCTATTCAATCAAAAGTTACAAGACAACATAAAAAACAACATAAAATATGATGCATTATTCGGAGATAAAGCAGTAAACTTACTGATACTGAGCTTACCCTGATGTTAGAATTGACAGATAAGGAGAAATGTAAGATAGTGATTATAGTTGAATTTCATGTGTTCAAAAAATCGAGACATGAAAGATGTGAAAGATGAACCAAGTCAAATTTTTACAAATGAAAACTACGGTGTGTGAGATGAAAAATATACTGGGTGAAATTAACAGCAGATTGAAAATTAGTGGGCGTGAAAACAGCAATACGAGGTATCAGATGGAAATTATTAACAGAAGAAACATCAGAGGAGTATTAGCAAGCGGGGGTGGGGTGTGAGAGTTTAATATATGTATAACTGAGGCCCCAGGAGGACAGGTGAAAGAGAATGTGAGTGGGGAAAAATATTTTTAAAATGATATTTTTAAAACTTACAGATTTATTGAAACTATAAACGCACAAATCCAAGAAACTTGATGAACCCCAGTGAACCCCACAGAAACTATACCAAGGGGCATTATCATAAAATTGGTCAAACACAGTGAAAAAGAGAAAAATCTCAAAAGTAACAAAAGTAAACGAAGCAACAGACATCTCATACAGGGGAAGAAAGATAAGAATTACAGCAGATTTCGTATCAGTGATAATGCAAATGAGACGCTGCAGAAACATGTTTTAGCTGAAAGAAAAACTGTCAGCCAAAATATCTTCCAAATGAAGGTTAAATAAAGATGTGTTCAAGCTAAGAGGAGTTATTACCAGCGGACCTAGACTGCAAGAAGTGTCACAGTCTTTCAGGCAGAGGGAAAGAATACCAGAGAAAATGAATCTGTCCAAATAAACGAGGAGCCCTGGAAAGAGAACAAGTGGGTGAATCTGTAAGAAATTTCTCTTACTGTCTCTTACTTATATTTGGAAGATAATTAACTGTGAAAACAGATGATAGCGATGTAGTGCAAGGCTTATGGAATGAAGGTAAATTCCAATACCTGGACGAATTCTCAATATTAAAAAAGACTGTGGCCTATTTCCCAGGGAACATAGTGTTTTAGTGAATGTTACGTTTATAACATAAGTAAAATGGCTGCCTACATAGTGCAGAATTCAGAGGAAAAATTCTGAAGGATACCATGTTCCGGTTCTCTCACTGTATGTGGAGTGGTGCACTTTGAAAGAACGTCACTCATCAACAGCGATATAAACATTCGTAACATGATTTTAGAAAATCAAAAGGGTCTTGCAGCACAGTGAAGAAGAAGCTATCCTAGAAATGCAAGATTGATGGAAGAGTCAAAAATCCGTGTAACTTACATTAACAAACTAAAATGTAAAAATATTTCAGATAATCTTAATAGAGAAATACTATTTAATAAAATTCAATATTCATGTCCAAGAAATATTCCCAGCAAAGTAGGAAGAGAAGGGAATTTTCTTGGTTCAGGGTATTTATGAAAAACCTGCAGCATCATATATGTATTGATTTGGTAGGGTTGCCACCTTGACATGGCCTAAATAACAGAAAAGTCGTTTTCTTGCACTCCTGGAGGCTGCGGTCTGACTGCTGGGAGTCTGCAGTCTTGAATGCAGTCTGAGGACCTCTCTCCTCCCTGCGGGCTGGCTGTAGTCCCCTGTGTCTGCCTGTGTCCAGAATGTCCTCCTCTCATGAGGACAATTTGCTGAGACATTTAGATTGATTTTAAGAATTAGGAGAATTGAGTTTTATAAATTGAGCTTTAATACATTTCTCTTTTAAAAATTCAGAGGAGAGAGTTTATTTCTGACAGAAATAACCATGTGTTCATGACAAAGCTGACATTCTGACTGTGCCCTGAAGGATGGATATGATTTCAAGCTAGGAAGATGAGAAAGAGAAATTCTAGATAAAATGTAGAGGAAGAACAAAGGTAAGAAGTGAGAGATGATGCACCCTGTGTAAGAAATAGAAATACATGCATTTGGAGTAGAAGGTTTGGTGCACAAAGGGAAGGTAAACTCAGTGGGAGACGGGATGAGGAACAGATCGGACTCGGTTTCTTCTCTGAATATTTCTGAGTCTTCCTGTCCACTCTTCTTTCCCCTGATATTTCAGTCTACACCGTGTTCTAACACTTGGTGAGTTTTATTGCACCATGCATATAAACCTTAGGCATTAGGCTGGACTCCTGCTAGAAAGGATGTTTGACTTTTAAATAGACAAGTCTAGGAATCCATCTCGATCAGAGTCGGCAGGTGGGTTTTGAACTGGCCCTGTAAAACTAAGCAGACTTGGGAGAAGATGGAAAGTAGAAGAGCAATTCAAGAATAAATTCATGGAAAGAAGCATGCTAGTGTCCACAGTGAGGTGGGGAAGGGGAGCATGTACATTAAGGACTTCTGAGGACCGAGGTTGCTTTGGAAAACAGTGCTTATGACGTTATTGTTTAGGAGCCAGTAGAGATGCGTGTGACAACTCTAGGATGCCCCCCACGGCTTGGCAGAGTAGAGTCTAATCAACCAAAAGAAGGAGAGAATTTTGTAAGTCATTAAAGGAGAGAATTTAGGAAATACTTTTTCAGGAGAAATGTTTGTTTTTCTCTTTTCTTTGGTTAAAATGTATATATGGTATATCAGTACGGAATTAAGAACGATTACCTACACTATTGGCACTATATTCTGTCACCATCATGGACCTATCATGAGCCATGGATTGACAAGGAGAAACAGCAGACTAGAATTCAGGGCTCCTACTTGATTTGGTACTTTGGAGGCAGCAGCATGGTTTCCAGAAAGAATGCCAGTCTCACAAATCGAGATGCCAGAATTTGAATCCCAATTTTTCTTAAAATTTCCTTAAGGATCTTTAAATGTGTTAATCACACCATCAGTCTCTTTTACATAACTTATTAAATTGGGGTAAAAGTAATGATTTTTACACCGTTAATATGTGAGTTTTACACACACACACGGGAGGGCGCAGAGCTGTTCTCTGCTTCCTAGTCCTCGTGTCTCCTGGTGCAGTGCTGTGCAGGGCAGGTACTCAGGTGCTGAATCCATCGCTGGGGGAAGGATCGAGAACCCTTCCTTTTCTCTGCTGTGCTATTCAACGTGCTGTTCTGGGGGTTGAGGGGGTGCTGACTTTGAAAATAACCTGTTTCCTGGTCTTCTCTCTGTGTTTGAGGAGAACAATGGTAAGACGCCCTCTGTTCTTAGGCTCTGTTGGTTTTAAAGACATGTGAGCTAAACATGCTGGAACATTTTGGCTTTTAAACTTTATTTTATTACAGTTTTAACTTAATTTAGTTTGGGGTTCCAGGTGTTCTTAGCTCCCTGTGATGGCTTTGTGGCAGCTCGGCCACCTCTGACTGATTGCCGCCCTCTGCTGTGGATGGGACAAACACACACACACATACACACACACACACACACACACACACACACACTCCGTGGAGCGGTTGCGACAGCACTCTTGATTCGCAGAAGAACCCCAGCTGGTCTCCTATGATTTAGAGAGGAAGAAGAGAATATGATATGAAAAAATTATTCCTTAAAAATGGAATTTTGATGTTAAAAATATATTCTGAAAGTAAATACAGTTTAAAAAAATCTGTACTGATTGATTATTTCAAAGAAAAGTGAAAAGAGTATGATTTAAATTAGCATGCCATTTATAAGTAGTTTCATAGCTTACATATTCAACTACAATTCACATTATACAATTATTTTACAAAGCAAACTGTGTAGGTCAATTAGAACAAACTACCAAATAAACATCAACACAATTCGTAACGTTAGAACCTGAAATCAGCTCATGTTTGTAAAGACTAAATGCCCCTGTAAAAGAAGAAACATAAATGTTAAAGTGATTACTTTTGGGCAGGATCACACCATTCTGTGCTTCTAAAGTCTTTAAGGGCAGACTTTTGGTGCTGAATACACAAAATGTTCAGTAAACGTGAAATTGGAAGCTAAATTTGCAACTTATAACATCTCGTAATTTAGAAGCAAAACAGAAGCTAAAGTCTAGGAAAAATCTAAGCATGTTTTAAAAATTAGTTCTAATAATTCAAAAATTATTTTATGATGTGTTGTAGAAGGGTGAATTTATTGTCTTTATTTTTTCAAGGAACAAATTTGTACCAGATTGGGAATAAAGAAACATAGATTTCTAGTTTCTAGTTATGTGTTGGCACTTAGCCATTTTAATAGTACAGTAACAGCTCAGTTCATGAACGCTTCTGTTTGCGAACAATTTGGTTCACGAACGAAAGCATCTGGCACAATTTTGCTTCCATGCATGAGCTGCACGTCAGATCACACACACACACACACACACACACACACACACACACACCCGTGGCCATCTTCCCCAAAGTCATGAACCGAGGTACCACTGTATATACTATAAATGATCCACATCCAGGTCTAAATAAACAAAGGTAAATCAAGAGTGATTCCTATTTTTAAAAAAATCCTGGAATTTTAAGAGTAGAAAAAGACTTTCACATCATCGGTTCCAGCTTTCTGCTGCTCCTTATGAGGGAATTAGACCCAGAAAAGGCAGGTGACTTGTTCCAGTCCTCGAATAAGTAATTCTCAAGAGGGGGAAGTCACTCCAGCATGGGGTCCCGTGTGATCAATTACCGAGTCGTGTGTTGGACCTTGTGCAGTCGCCTGAAGGTGGGTGGGGGAGCCCCTCACCGTGGAGCGCAGGTGTGAGGAGGGGAGGCCGCACTGGGAGCCTGACCGCCCCCCAGCAGTGCTTGCCCGTGGGACACACTGCTGGGCCAGGAGTCTTGGAGGGCGGCGTACTTCATTTGGAAATTAAGAAACACTTTGTCTCATTGCTGTGACTAGTTTTTTTACATTCTTCACCTTTTAACAAAAATTTAAACAGCGTCGAAGGCATTTTATGTTTTCTTTGAAAAAGTGCACAGATTTCAAGACGTAAAATAGTTTTCTCCTTGCATGTAAATATTTCTCTTTTGGAATCAATCATTTATTATTTTTTTTAATTTCAACAATATTTAATTAAATGTATTCAAAATACCATTTCAATGCATATGAAATAGTTTTTTTGGTTTTTTTAAATTTTATTTTAATGGTACATTTTAGATGTACATAGTGATAGCATTCATCATAGGAGATTTGTACCTGTACATGACATATCTTGTTGCTTCTTTTTTTCCCATCCCCTCCCCTCACCCCCTCCTCCCTCCCTATCTACAAAAGCTTTGTTTCCCTTTTTTCCTTCCATTTCTTATTTCTCTTGTCCTCTGTTCCGTTCTCCCTCCCTTGTTCCCTTTCCCATTTGGACATTTTCTTCCCTTTCAATCATTTATTTTTTAATAGTTGACCACCTCTGTATTTGAGGACTAGTTACAGCCTCTAAAAATATAAAGTAGAAAACTTAATCCTTGTCTTTTAGGGGGAATTTATTCATTGAGATGTTACAGCCCTGTTTTATTGCTCCAAGTTTTCCCTCACCAACTGTACGTTACATGACAGAATTTGGCATGGTCGCCATATATTTGAGAAAATACAGAATGGTAGATGGCAATCACAAGAAGTGTTGGACTTCATTTGTTCATTTCTCAACAAGTGTTTACTGAGCACCTCACAGGTGCGGGGGTACCCGTGTCAGTAAGGCAGACAAGATCCTGCCTTTTATGGGTTATGTTCCTGTGGGCGATACTACCAGTAACCAAACATAATAACAAATAAGTACATTTCAGAGCGTCATAGGGGATGGTGAGTACTGTTTTTAAAAAAGAAGAGTTGGGGGTTCAGTATGAAGGAAGAATGGTTCAGTATGAATGGGGGTTCAGATGCAAGTTGAAATTGTGGGGTCACAGAGCCTCATTGTGAAGGTGAGTTCTGAACCAAGGCCTGATATGGTTGAAATAAAAATCCAAAAATGAAGGCAGCCACAGGATTTGACGTCGTAAACTGATCTTAAGTCTGTTTTGTTCTGTATGTTACTTCCCAGCAAAAGGCTGCAGGTGATGGTAAAGGCAGAGGGCCTGCTTCTCTTTCTTTTCTCATTGGCTTTGACTTATTTAAGGAACCATGTTTCTGCTCTATTTCTTGTCTGCTATTTAGCTAAAATGAATGTTTTCCATGAGATTTGTTCTACGATAAGAGTGGGATACACTTTGATAATTTCCTCTTGGGACGATGCAGCATAATGTTACATCATTCACTGTTCCTTAGAAATGCAGAAGTCCATCTGTTGCCATTTTGAGTCCTCTGAGTGTGGGCAACATATCAACTTATTTCCCCTTTGAATCATCCAGTCATAGATTCAGATGAGAAAGCTGTTTGTTTTCTCAGTATTCTTCATTAATTTTAGCATGACTTAAAAATAGAAGTATCTGTTTCTTCCAGATTTTGTTCCTGGTGTCTGCGTACGTGAGTCCCCGACTCTCCGAGGAAGGCTGTGCCGCCATCGCTGCTGTCACCCACTACCTGTATCTCAGCCAGTTCAGCTGGATGCTCATCCAGGTTGGTGCCTAGCTCCCTCCTGCCCCACCCTTGCTACCCCAGGGAACCCGGGGGGGGGGGGGAGTGTGATCTTGGCACTTGTTATTCTTTACGCTAAAGGGGAAGTAGTTCCGTGTAGCCCTCACTGCACCCCCAGGATAGAAATGTGAGAAGATCCCTATAAACTGGGCAGTGTGAGGGAGCATGGTGAGTTTGTAAAAGCAAGAGAAATCTGGTAGGATTGCAAAGGAGAGAGCAGAGGAGATGGGGGTACACTGTGGTCCCCAAGAGGCAGAGTGAGAAATTTGGATCTTTTCCTAGGGGAAGTAATAAATTAGTTTAAGCGGAGGAGTAGTGTGATTTAGATTTGGAGCTTTAAAAAATGTTCCTGATTTTGGTGAATTGCAGATAGACAAGAGCGAGTGGAATGGAGGTGGGGATTTGCTGCATTTGGAGAGGGAAAATGTTAGTGTGAATGAGGGAAGTAGCAGTAGAAACAAAGAGAAATAGGCAGCTTTGGGCTTTTAAAAATTAATGTAGACTTTTAAAATACAGAGATTGATTATGAGGAATGCAGAAGGGAGAACCAGGGTGCTTCCGAGTTTGCAGCATGAACATGTGTGGACAGTGGTGTGTGAGCTGACATCTGACCATTGGACAATGGTGGGAAGACGCTGAGTCCCATGCAGACATGCCAGGGGCGAAGGATCTGGGAGACCCCAATGGCAGCGTTGGGAGGATGGGGGTCTCTGTGGCCTCCCAGAGCTTGGAAGGGAGGCCTGCCCTAGAGAAACAGATTAGGAAGTTGAGAGTTGGAAATGTTGCTTCAAAAAGATTGCCTGGGGAAAAGAGTGGAGTGAGACCCAAGGAGTCCAAGCAGACTATGCTGAGACACCTACTAAAGTTAGGGGAGCAATCTGAACACCCCTTTTCTGACAAACTCCCAAATGCTCTCTATTATCCTACGCTGATTTGCTTGATAAAGAGGATGGATGAGAATGGGCCCGTCACCAGTATTGTTGCTAATTAAATGGCTCGACTAAAATGCTGCCTTTGATAATACTTTCCACGTAATGAAACAGTTGAGTCACTGGCGATTGAAATAGTCTGTGTGTGTTTCTCAGTGTGCATGTGCAATGTTTATGTAAGATGCATTCCTACTCTCGCATGTTCTGTTTTGTTGTTGTCAAATACGAAAGATGTGGGAATTGATTGCATGGCAGTATTAAAGCAGTGATGGGGCAGAAAGTGAGGTGGTGTTATTATTCGAGAACGCCATCCAGGCATGAGGATGGGCTATTTTCCCATGTGGGATATGGTCGTGGTGGGGGCTGAAGGAGACAAGTAAGTTAGAACAATTGGCGCTCTAGGCCTGGTTTTGAATCCTGGCTCTGCCACCATCTCTCTAAGCTTAATCAAAACTCTGTCCAGTGTTTGTTTCTACGTTTGCATCTGGGGATGATTCCTAACTCGCAGAATTAGTGTTTTATAGCTCTTTGGCAACACTAATCATGGAAAATATGCAGCGTTCTCTAACACCCCTCCCCCCAAAATATTTTCAAAATGAGATCTAACATATAACATAAAACCGAGCTATCTGCTGGAATTGCGATACTTGGGCATTTCCTAAGATATCCTGGTTGCAGAATGCTTCAGGAGTTTTTCTAAACTGAACTTTCTAATATGCACCTCCGTGGTGGTTATCTGTGGGGACCCAGTGCTGTGCCGAAGGTCTTTGTCCCTGTCCCTGACCTCTCTGATCAGCGTTTTTGATTAATGACTTGGATGAAAACACGAGACAGCTCCCATCGTATTTGCAGGTGGCACAGGGCTCAGGACTGAAAAGGCAGTGAAGACGGGAAGTCCCTACAGTAAGATAACAGGAGGAACTGTCCTGCCAGGTTGAATTCTGGGGTGGGAAAGACATCATCAGATGAAACTCAATGTGACTGAGCCCAGATTTTAATCTAACACAAGCAGCAGCCATCCATCGGTAGCCGCAGAATACCACGCAGACCTCAGCCGCACGGTAAAGGACAGAGGCGGCCCTGCGTGCAGTGTGACCTGCAGTGCTGGGACGCCGTGGCTACTTGCAGGCCGTGTTTCGGCAGGGACGTTAACTATCCAGTGGGAAGCCAGGTTACAGTCCTACAGGATGCTGGGAGGCGGCCGGCCGTGCCTAGCTGGAAAAAATTCAGAGGGACAGGAGGCTGCCTGCCGATCCGAAACAGCTGTGACAGGAGAGAAAGATGGACAAGATACAATAGCGCCCTTTGGCAGGATCAGAACAAAAAGTGTCGAAAATGAGGGAAGTAGACTTTGATTCAGCTTGAGAGCTTTTGGAGCCAAAGAACTATCAAAGTTGTAGAGACTATTTCAGAAGCAGAGTGAATTCAATCACTGAAATATATCCAAATAGAGGAACACAACCAACTTGCACACGCGTTTTAGCTGCATTTCCTGCCTTGGGGGCACTTAAGATGCCATATAAGATTTTTCCCAACTTCATGGAGACTCAAGAGCCTTCTGCTCTTAAGTAAATTTGATTGTGGCTGATGCGCATTCAGTAAATTAATGATGTTTCTGTATGACTAATGGTTTAGGAAAACTAGTTAAAGTGCCAATGAAGTTTAATGTATTTCAGATGGTGCACCACACATTTTTCATGGTTTTTGATGTAACCACAAGGGAAAAAGTCAATGAGTTTTGAATTCTAGGTAGGTCACCTTTAATAAGTGATTTTGTGGTCAGAGGTTGTCACTTTACCAACCTATATTTTCCCATTACAAAATGCTGTGTGCTGAAGTCTTTTTTTTACTGGAATCCATTTTAAAACATATGGAAAAGGTTGGACTACTGTTAGCCCAGTCCTGTTAGTAGAGTTGGGTTGAAAAAAAAAATGAAAGAATATTAACACTTAATGATTCTACTTCATAGATTTTAGCATTTTAGGAGGGAAGCTGATACTGTGTATGCATCACTTAAAATGACGATGTAATTACCCCTTAATTTTTTAATCATTGGGCTAAGCATATAAGAATTAGTTTTTATTTTTGTCTGTGTCATCTCTTCAATCTTAGAATAAGCCATTTAAATAACTTAATTTTAGAAAAGTTACTTTTACTTTTACATCTTATACTTTTGATACCTTTATAGTAAAGACAGATTATATTTTAGAAGAGTTAAAGAAAAATGTATCATTAAACGAGTTATGTAACCTTTCTGAGTCTAGGTCTTCTTATGTGACAAATCAGGTCATAGTAACAGGACCTGTCTTCCAGGATTGTAGGAAGATAAATTAATACATGCAAGAAGCTGGCAGGTACCTGGCACGGTTTGCACACATTATGTGTGTGTGTGTATATATATATATATATTTTATGTGTGTGTATATATATTTATTCCTATTACTTGTTAAGCTAATATGTGTGGCCAAAATACCAGATTTTTCAGACGTGTTGAGTATTCTGCTTTTGCGGTATAACCCAACCTTTATTATAAAAGAGAACCAGTTTGACATAGTGGGAGTGTTCTAACTTGGAGTGAGGCAGACACTGACTAGCTTCCCAAACGGGGTCATCTCTAACCTCTTTACTGAAGGATGCACAGGGCTCCCTGCAGCCCTGAACCGAGGGCCTCCACCCTGTTTCTTCAGGCTTCCTCTTCCTATGACGGGGAAGTCGTGCAGTATACAGTGGGAACAGACTAACAAAACACTGCGCTTATTTTGTTTTCAAGCGAACAACTCACAAACCCCTTCTTTGGTCGTGGGTATTAAATTAGCCTTCTGCTTGCGCTTCATGTAAAATGCCTCAGTGGAATTACTGAAATCATGTCCCACTCCCTTAAGACAGCAGGGTCGTGTTTACTTTAAGAAAGATTGACAGAATTTAAAATCCAGCAGCATCTTTATTCTATTTTGCTAGTCGTGTGACTTCCATTTCCTTTCTTTGTTTTGCTTTAATTTTAGAGCTAACGTATACAAGTGATAGAAAACATGAACACCAGAGAAGTACAAAATGAGA
This sequence comes from Hystrix cristata, assembly GCA_004026905.1. Classification (NCBI taxonomy): domain Eukaryota; kingdom Metazoa; phylum Chordata; class Mammalia; order Rodentia; family Hystricidae; genus Hystrix; species Hystrix cristata. Next base: position 16,350 of record PVJO010017571.1, on the reverse strand, counting down.
CGTACTTCTTCCTTGCTATTTCACATACACATTCTCTATTTGCTGCTCTGTCCTCAGCGCTAGGCTCAAACCTACACGTTGCCAGTGGCTTCCTGTGTATCCCTCCAGAAACAGTCTATGAGTGGACAAATATTTATAAATATGTGAACAAGCACACATGTGTGTCCGTGTGTGTGTGCATAGCATATGTTATATACATCTGGACATCTTTAAGTTCATCGTGTACAGCTGTGCTTTATTCTGTGCTGTTATTTTTCTAAATAAAGGAAGACAGTGTATTTGCCGATAGAAAAGGAGGAAAAGGGAGATAACAGGCAGCTACTCAGAACAAGTGGGGAGTTTTCTGTAATATCTTATGGTTATCCTATGATTTATTTTTCTGGTCTCTGACCAATGAAATTCTGATTATTGCTAGTTTCTTTTTCTTTTTTTGCTATGGTAAACACTGTTTCCTTGAACGTTCTTGCATGCTGAATGTTTGTTTACTCAAAGAGTATACATTGAATAAATTCCTGGGATGTGTGCCTTTACTATTAATATTTACATGAAACGTGTTCCTAATTGGGTTATCAGATCATGAGTTAATCAGGAAGGAAAATAAATTGCAAGTAAATTATTTGAGATATTCGTATACAAGAGAGATAAACAGAAACTTTACAGTTGTACTTCAGCATTTGTTTACATTTTGTGCCTTAACTTCTCCATATAACCAGGCTGTGAAGAAGCCTTCTATTTATTCCTTGGTAGAAAGGCTACTTAGTACCAGCGTATAGCAACGGGAAGGGACTGCTAAAATTAGCCCTGTTTTTCCTTTGTGCTTGATTTAATTTGAGGGGACATCAAAAGTATTAAGGACAACAGACTGGTAATTACCAAGATAAAAATGACATACCCAGGAAATACTGAATCCTCCAGTTCTCAAAAAGCCTTCCAATTTATTTCATAAAATAAATGTTAAGAAAGAGGGGGGAGAACTGGGGAAGGACATGTGGTGATGTTTCTTAGGCTGTCCTTGACACGAAGGATTAAGAACATACGGCAATTGGCAGGATTAATAGCATCCCTGATCTCTGACTGAGCTAGATGCTGTAAGTCAGTTCAAAGCATCTAGTAAAACAATCACTAAGCAAAGATTAAACAGCAGCCGCATCCTAATCTTTATCCCACATTCCATGAAAATTTATGGAGTTTAAGGAGTCTATTTTTAATCTAAAAAGCAGCATTTCTCCTTTATATTTTACTCATTTATTAATATACATGATATGCACATACATGGACAAGTTAATGAATTTTGTTAATGATACATGACTAAGTTAATGAATGAGTTTATGGGACATATGAAAGCAAAATTATGAACTGTGGCCAAAACATTTAACAAAGTATGTCTTTGATTTTGCTATATAGACACTTTGAAAATAGTCACTGAAAATGCTACTGGAAAACGAAATAGACGTGTTAAATACCCAAAACAAATTGTGTACATCTTCATTTGTTTGATATCTTTCAGTACAGATTATATGCAAAGCATTTTATGAAACAGTACAGAATTTAATTTTTTATATTGAGTATACAAAAAAAGTAATCTTCCACAATTTGTTTAGGTTTCAAGCCATTTATATTTTGATGAACCTTTATCAGTTTTCATTAGCACAAAATGAACAGGGAGAGAGAAACAGTTATCTTTATATAAACTTCCACCAGGAAAATGCATCTTTACTCCCAGATGTAGTGAGAGGAACAAACGAGGACAAGAAAGGAAGCTCTTTTGTACATGATAATATTGTCACTATTTGTGTGAATGTCTGTGGAAATTAATCTTAAATTTAATTACGGTTCACGGGGCGCTGTGGACTGCATCCTGCTCCCAGTTCTATAACTAATTATTCAAAAAACCTATGCTCTTCTCTCCCTGCCTGTGTGCCTTCATCTGGAGGTGAGGCCATACACGGTCCGAGGGTCACTAAGGTCTGTGTTGCCACTGAAAATTGTAGCCTGCACAGTCATGCCATTCCTATTTTTATTTAAGGAATCATCATTTCTACCATAATTCAGAGAGTGTCAGGAAATTGTTAATGACTTACAGTTTTACCTCTCCTTTTATCAGAGGAGGAAATTGAAACCCAGAGGCCAATGGTATTGGCAAAAAACATACAGCATATCCGTGAAAATCCATGTCAAAAACCCAAATCAGCTTGCTACTCAGCACATCTTTTCCAGTTTTTATAAATTAAAAAAATTATTCATATTATTTGGTAGTTTGAGCCTGTTCAAATCTTCTTTCCCATATTTCTGTAGATTCTGCTTATGATAGGAAATCTTCAAAAACATCATTGCATAATTTTCTTAACATTTATTAAAATTGACTTTTAGTTAAATTCTCCCAAGCATAGTCACCCAGGTAATCTTGATGTGCTGATGATTGTGATAAATATGCAAAATAAAATAAACCATCTTTTACTGATAAGCAGTAATGAAAACAAGATGGTAGTTCAATTACCCAATGTTTCAAGTTCATATTAAATATATAACTACTAACTTCACTGATTTTTGAACTGCAAAATATTCTTTCTGTTGTCCCTTTCAAAGTGACCAATTTGACGGTTTATAATGATGAAATATTTTTTAGTCTTTGTAGACTTGTCTTTAGGTACTACATCCATTTGAATAGTGTTAGTATGCTGCATATATGTGAATTGTGGAAACAGTCAAGTCAGGTTAATATGGCTGATACATGTTTGAGATAGTAACATTTTGGCTAAAAACATGACTACATGGTAATGTCAGCTGGTCTAGCAAAAGCTCATAACCTTGTTCTAACATCTTAAGGCCTAGAGATAGAAATGTAAATAGAGACCTAGATGTTGAAATTTTCAGCTGACATTTAGTCTTTAGCAGGAAAGTATAAGACGTGGTAAGCATGCTACACCATGCTCCATCAGCACGAAGCACACTTCCATCGGTGACACCTTCACCTGGCGCTGGGGGTGCCCGCGCTGGATTAGCACACAGACACTAAGGCACGCAAATCAGCTCTACTGCCTGTCAACGTGAAATTGCCGTGCAAACACGACAGTCTCGCTATACTCTTAAGTTAGATTACACTCACACATCAAATGCTGTATCATCTCTTGTTAAAGAATAGCAAAAACTGGAGGTTTTGACCCATTGCTTCAGGATATATTTAGTCAGGTCCCAAAGGAGTCAAGTCTGTCATGCAGTATGCATGCCATCAGCCTTTGACACTTGACACGTCCCACTTATTTAGGTCCACATCCCTTTGGTACATCTACAAAGAGGGGGGAAAACCTCTTAGGATCTAATGATTTTTATAAAGAAGTTAGAACAAATTTATGTAAGCAACAACTTAAAACATACTTTATCATGACATGTAAGCAGATGTACATAAAGACTGCTGACAGCAAATTAAATTCAGAAACCAAAGTCCCCAAGGAACCAAACATATTTATCCTTCCCCTGTGTAGCCTAATACTAGTACCCCAAGGCTAATCCGGTCCAGATAGAATCCAGCTCAGAAACCCTGGTGAACAGCCCCCTGAGAGTCTTCCCAAGAACATCAGGTGTCCTTATTTTTCACATAGAAAGGGTCTCCGTTGTATCTATGTTTCCTTTTGGTGTTAAGCTCCTTCTCCTTTGTCACATCCCAGTAGGAGATTGAAGGGAGGTGGTCACATTTTCCAGTGGTGACTACACACATGTTCAGCATTTTCCACCTAATACTTCATTCGGTCTCTGCAGTTACCTTGTGCACCAGGAAACTAAGTCATGGAAACATTACTTCCTCAGGACCATCCCCAAGGATCATATGTGTGTGTATAAAATTCATTTATCCTCCCACTCTTTGCATAGTAAATTGCAAAGGAGGACTTACCTAGTGAGTAGGTATTTACTGATTGCTGTATGAAATATGTACCATACGACATTTAACGTTGTACTGTACTAAATGATGATTCAACGCAAACATTCCTCGTGGCAGGAAAACACTAGAAGACAATGTATATTTTCTGTTTGCCTGGGTGTGGGATTTGGGCAACACTTACAGGCCTCAGTTTCCTTGCTCTCTCTGTGTAATCTGTCTCTGCATCTCCCTCACACTTTGTATACTTGGCCCTTATATACTGTATCTTGAAATAAGAATAGCAGGTATAATACATTACATAAACATAAAATAAATGTTACCTGCACGTGTTTACTGCCCGCATGTTGGGATGGTCAATACCTCCTTCGTCTCTTTCACTGCCGTATCCTCAGCGCCTCCTGGTCTCTGAAATTTAGTAAGCACCCAAAAAATGTTTGTCAACGGAATAAGCCAAAATATGGGCATAAACGGAGAAAGCAAAACAGACCACAAAGCCTCCCCCGACGTGGCGCTTCTCCCTCCAGGCAGTGGTCTTCCGTTTGGTCGGCTGTCCAGGCGACACCTTCACTGCAGCAGCGTCTGGCCTACACCTGAATTAATAAAATTGTCGAAAAGCCTGAAAACCTGGGCTGTTTCCTTCCTACTCATCATCATGAAATGGCTCGCGCGGGAAGCGGCTTTGAGTATCAGTGCCTGTTGCTTCAAACACAGATTTTCAGAACAATCACAGAGCATCCCGACTGAGGTTGAATCGGAGAAAACTAAGGAAGATGCAGGGTGTAGTAAGCACGCCGGTTTGTCCCCTGACCCATTCACGCGGAGCCCGTTTGTTTTGTTTCCTCCTCAGTCGGTGAATTTCTGGTACGTGCTGGTGATGAACGACGAGCACACGGAGCGGCGGCAGCTGCCCTTCCTGCTCCTGGGCTGGGGGCTGCCGGCCCTCGCGGTGGTCCTGCTGGTCGCCGTCCTGCGCGGGCTCCGGCGTCAGAGCATGCGGCAGATCTACGGGCTGGTCCACGGCGACCTGTGAGTACCTGGGCGCAGCGCCCTTGCTAGCGGGCCCCTGCGCGGGCTGCAGCTCGCTGCCGCTCTTACTGCGGAGTAGAAAGCGGACAGGGGCGCCGGTGTGGCAGCCGCTGCCTGCGCTGCTCCTCCCTTAACAGAGCTTCCTGTACTCAGCCGAAGCAAAACGCAGGCGCCACGAGAAGGTGGCTGAAGACTCAGTGAGAAACTGAGGCGTGGCGCGTGGTGGAAGGGTGTGTTTCCGGGACGGTAGCGGGATGGCAAGATCCCAAAGGGAAAGGAAAGGTGGTGTCAGAGTGAACGCAGTGTGTACAGAGTGCTCGGGAGGGCCACGCGTCTTTCTTCTCGCGCTTGTTAAGGTGCCCTGGTCACCTCGAGATGTAGCTGCTCTTTACGCACACCTGCAGACACGTGACTTAATCCCCAGTCTGATACATGGTAGCTCTTGACTCCAAGTGCAGAGAAAATAAAGCAAAACTTTTGTAATGATAAAGCTCAACCAGTTCTCTTGGTCCAGTGAAAATCACAGAAAAAGTAAAATTCTAAATAGGGAAAAATAGTCTATTCAAAAGTGTTTACTAGTCCGTGTTCGCAGTATATAATGTTTACAGTCCTTGTGGGGAGTTGGTCCCTGTATATAACACATCGCAAGTTCTTCATTCGTCCCTCTCTTTTCCCCTCCCTGCCTCTTCCCTCCATCCATCTCTTGGTCCCCTTCCCCTTTAAGAATGATCTGTCTCCCTACTTCCTATTGTCTGTCTCTTATTTAGCTCTTTATTTATATTTTAGGTTTCTCGTGTAAGAGAAACTGTGTGATATTTAAGCTTGTGTGTCTGATTTATTTCTCTTAACATTGTGATCTCTAGGTCTGTCCATTTTCCTACAAATGACTCAAGTTTACCTTTCTTAATGGCAGAGTAGAACTCCACTGTGTGTAAATATCACATTTTATCTATTCATTTGTTGATGGACATACAGGCTGCTTCCAAGATTTAGTTACTCATAATCTTATGAAGACACTATTGCTAATTATCTCACAGGTTATTTCGAAGATAACAATTAGTTACTACAAGTGAAAAAAAATCATTAAAAGGTGAAATACTATATAAGCAGAAATCATTTCAAAATCATTATTGCTTCTAACCAGTTATATACATGATAAGTGTTTGTTATTGATGTGTACAAACATATTTCACACAGACATGGTCCGCACCACACTCAGCTGAAGGAGATCAGAAACTAGCTGTCTAACATACTCGGATGCACAAATGCCTGCTGGTATGGAGTTCATGGTCATTTTGTCTTTTTATTATTGTGATTCAAAAAGATTCTCTCGTACTGAGAGAATTTTCAGAATTATACTTTCAGAATTATGTTCTAACTTCCCCCCTTTTATTACCACTGTAATTTATCACATTTTACTGTATTGATTTAGATTTTGGGCTGCCTGGATTACTTTCAGAAAAGTCCGCCTCGTTCTCTGTTAAACACGAAGTAGCCAGGAGGCGAGCTGTGGTGGCCCGTGGCCTGCCCTGGCCCCCTGGCAGCGGCTCCAGCCTCACCCGTGTGCCCACCCTGCCGCGGTGACTGTGAGCTTTCTCATGTCATCTAACTTACCATTTTTAGTGTCTATTAAGATCTGTAGTGACGTGCCCTTTTTCTCTTTTGATGTTAATAATCTGTGTCTTTTGCTTTTTTCTTTCTTGATCATTCCTTCCCAAAGCCAACTTTTGACATCTTAATGTTCCCCGTTATGCATTTGCTTTCAATTCCATCAATTTCTATACTCAGCTTTTTAAATTTTATTAATTTTAGTGTTTGAGTTTTGACTTGTCTCATTTCTTCAAATAGATACGTAAATACTTGACTGTCTGCCTTTCCTAATACATAGCAGTTTGTAATCCCTGCTTTAGCTATGTTGCAAGTTTTGAAATACATTATCTCTGTGATCACTGAGTTAGAAATAGTTTCTAATTCTCATTGTGACTTCTGCTTTTACCTGTAAATTTCCTAGAAGGACATCGTTTCATCTCTCAACATTTCTGACTTCTTAGGCTATCATTTTTTAACTGATATTCACTTATTTTATTTTGGCCACAGTGAAATGTCTGTATGATTTAAGGTCTTTGAAATCTATTGAGACTTGTTTTTTGGTCCATCGCAGGACTAACCCTGGAATATGTTCCATGTTCTGGATTGGAACAAACAGCCCAGTATGAATCTGCCTCTGTCTCTGTCTCTGTCTCTCTCGCTCTCTCTCTTTCTTTCTCTCTCTCATTCTCTCTCTCTCCCCCCTCCCTCCTTCTAAGAATTTCTCACACAATAATATGATTAGTAAAAAACATTTAAGATACCTGGAAGTCACTAAATAATGCTGAAAGTCTCAACATTTTAAATGCCACATGAGATATGTCAAATCTTATAAGAAAGAAATTTTCTTATATGTATATAAAAGATCAAATCCAAATTTAGCAAGATTAGTGGATGTTTGAATTTAGACTTAATCGCTCAACCAGATTTGGAGAAAGACCCAAAGAGCCATAAAATTTTAAATGTACTTTTTTTCTGTGTGGAAAGTCAAGATAGACATTTATTGACTGTCACAGAGCCGGGTGACCCTGCGGATGTGCGAGGCATGACACTGCTCAGAGTTATAAAAAAAGGCTCCGTAGTTTTAAAGAGAACAAGACTTAACTACAGTAAAGACAAAGGTCCATGCAGTCTGCCCTTGAGCGATCGCTATTGGCTGCTCATAGTTACCTAAGAAAATCCGTGTCCTGAGTCTTTGGAAGTAGTCATTTATTTTTTCTTGGTCGCCTTCTTGACTACTGTAGGTAAAGAAAAAGCTGAAGACCTTGCCACAAAAAGTGCAGAGGAGAGGGCCAAACTGACTCTTAGACTGAGTCAAAGCCAGGGAGGGAGGACAAAGAATATGGTCCCGAGAACTGTCTCAAAGTGGAGAATATGCCTTTAATCTGAGACCCCAGTCCTGAATCCCGAAAGGTAGACCGAGTGCTGAGCAGTCAGTGACGAGCAGGCCAGAGCGGGGCGTGCAGACTACTCACCTGCGTCTCGGGATTCCTACCTGGAAGCAGCCAGGACACCTCAGTCAACATCAGGAGTAGCGAAACGGCACGTGATGATAAATTGTCCCGTAGCTCCGAAGTGCTTCTTTTTCCTCATTGTCACTAATTTATATTAAAATTTATGAAGACAGCACTTCATGAATAATGATTATGTGCAAACACCTAACTGAATTTTCTTCTCTAAGCTTAGAATTTTTATCATAATAAGAAGACGTTAAGTTCATAACAAATTTAAAGTAGATGCCAATTTTTTTAGTTTTTCAGTAATTTATTTTCTTAGTATTTCAGCTTCATATTTAACTTTAGATCCTTGTAACAAATCCTAATTATGACATCCTTGAATTATCCTGCTCCTGAACTAAATTACTCATTTTATAAATTTCTCCATCCTCTGAAAACAATTGAATTTTGCTAGCTATGTTAGGAGACATGTTATTAATATAGAGGAAAAATATCTGTATTCTACATTGAAATTAAGTAGAAGTGATCATTCTGTAGGAGAAATATGTCATATGAGGACCTTTGTTTTCATAAAAATACTTACGAATAGTGTGTGGAAAAAATTGTTGTGAATATAGGGGTCTGTTTGCTTCTTGTGTGAGGACTGAGGGAAGGAACCACACATCTGCCAGAGCGGCCTGTTGTCAGGGTCTCTTCTGGGTTTGCTAGGTTGGGGTGCGTTATTGCTGGTGGGTATGTCCTTGCACACATGTGCACACACATACATGCACATATAAATAGCAACATTAATCACACCTAAAATAGAGAGCGCCTCAAAGTGTCCTTCCCCACGGGGTTTAGGCTCACGGCCCCTCAGGGAGCTGGTGCCTGCCTCCCTTTACTTCCTGCTTCTGTGGAGCCCCAAAGCCAGCCGTACAGTGAGTCTGTGCCCTTCCCGGTTCCTTCCCGACCTGACACAGGTCTGGGCCTGCTCGGCGCCTCCCAGATTCCCAGGAATGTGGTAGCACTTTCTGTAACTGTCTTCTGCCCTAGTTTGGGGTTTTTTTAAAATTTTCTGTTACTATCTTCTGACTCTGGCAACCATGATGTCAAATCACGTGCCTTCAATTGTTTGTAGCAAGCAACCCCTCTCTGTATCCCTTCGTCAAGGAGCAGGCTTTCTTTAGTAGTGACCTCTGAGGCAGGTCAGATATGCATAGCCTTGTAGGCTGGGGCTGCTTCAGAAGAAGCTTTGGAAGAGTTTGGGCTCTATTTACTCCCTTCAGGCTTCCCCAGTGGGTTCCAGACAGCACCAGACAGGTGGGCTGTCCCTTTCCAAGGCTGCATGGACCTGGGGAGCAGATATGCACAGCGGCAAGTTAGATGGGCACAGAGCTTGCTTCTTACCAAGATTCAGTTCTTCTTGCTTTTTCTCTTCCCTTCCCTTCCCTTCCCTCTTCCCTTTTCTTTTCCCGGCCGGCCGTCCTTCCTGTCTGCGTTTCTTTTTTTTGAGACAGAGACTGTCTATGTAGTTCAGGCTGGCCTTGAACTCACTATATAGCCTAGGCAGGCCTCGAACACAGAGTGATCCTCCTGCCTCAGCCTCCTGAATGCTGGGATTACAGGCGTGCACCACCACACCTGGCTCCTTTCTTTCTTTAAATTTATGCTTCCCACATTGTTGCACCTGTTGGTTAATTTCTTTCTTTCTTTCTTTCTTTCTTTCTTTCTTTCTTTCTTTCTTTTTTTTTTTTTGGTGCTGGAGATCAAACTCAGGGTCTTGTGCTTGGTAGGCAAGCACTCTACCACTTGAGCTAGATCCCCAATCCAATTTCTTTATTTTTGAAAAGTTGATTCTGAAAACTTTTGCCACAATTCTCACTGCATATATGAAATAGAGAATTTTCATAGGTGCTCATTCTGCTATTTTCAACTGTTAATCAGTTTTTAAGATAAATTTACATATGTTACAGATGCCATGCTTTATTTGGATACAAATTACAAATATTTTTACAATTTTTTTTGTGCTGCTTTATGCTATATCATTTTTTTAAAGTAGCCACATTTATTAGTTTTTCCTTTATTTCCACTGGATTTTAGCCATAGTTAGAAAGTTTTCCATGACATGGAAGTTAAAAAGGAATTCACTCATGCCTTCCTGTAAGACTATTTTATATATATATATTTTAATTGTATTCTTTATGGCCCTTGGAGTTTATCTTGCTTCTGGCACAGTATATAGGTATTTTATATGTTTTTGCATTCCCTATCCAGTTGGTCCATTGCTATGTATTAAACCATTTATTTAAACCTCATCTTTACTCCAGAGACTTGCGACGCCACCTTTAACATATCCTAGGTCCCCACTGTATTGGGTCTGCCTCTGGACCCTTCATTGTACCCCATCTTACCAGTGTATTAGTCTCATGGTTTTAATTATGATTTTTCACTATGATTTAATAGTAAAAAGTAAGTCTATTTCCTCTCTACCCTTATTTTTTTCATACTCAGTATATTACTGCTTATTCTTATATACAGACTTTTTTTGAAATAAACTTAAATTGTCTAACTCTATAAAATCATTTCTTGGTATTTTTGTTGTGCTAGCATTGAATTTATAATTTAACTAAAAAGGAAGGAACTGCCATCTTCATAATATTGAGTTGAACTTTCCAAGTAAGTGACATATTTTCATTTACTCAAGTCTCGTTTTGTATCTTTCAAGACCATTTCATAATATTTTTGAGTAGATTTTGAACATTACTTGCTAAAAATATTTTTAGAAAAATGTGGTCTTCTTTGTTGTTATTATAAGTAGGATTTTTCTCACCATTATATCTTCTATTTATTGTACAAAATGTAGGGGGTTTTTGTATACAAACTGTACATCCTTGTTTATGAAGTTATTCCGTTTAATGGAAGAGTTTCTGGAAATTTTGAACGATGCTATCATATTGTCTTTAAATATATTTACCTCTGACATAATATTGACTAGTAGTGGGCATATTTTATCCAGTTAAGAAATATCTCTTAAGGGGCTAGGGATTTGCTCAGTGGTTAGAGTGCTTGCCTAGCAAGCACAAGGCCCTGAGTTCGATCCCCAGCACCAAAAAAAGAAAGAAAAAGAAAAGAAAGACGTATCTCTTAATTCCCATGTCCTTGAGTGTTTCTGTTGTGAATGGGTGTTGAATTTCGTCAAAGCCATTCAGCATCTTTGAAGCCAAGTGTATGAATTCCATTAACATGGAATATGCTATAATTGGACGGAACCAACCTAGCATTCCAGAAAGAAATCTTCCTTCATTATTGTATTATTTTCCTGATATGGAGTTGGGTTATCTTCATGTTTAATTTAGTATTATTGAATTGCCATGAATAGTGCCTCAAGTTTTCTTTTGTCCTTATTTGGTTTAAATAGGAATGTCTTACTTGCTTCAGAAAAGGACTAACAGGCTTTCTCCCCTCTTAGGGCACATAGATCTTTAACATTTTGATAGAATTCCTCTGTGAAACCATCTGCAGCTCCTGCTTTTTTTTGTTTTTGAGGACTAGTCCCTTAATAATGTCCTATAGTTCACCTATGAGAATTGTTTCGCTTAAGCTTTCTAAATGAAATAGAGGGCTGGGGATTTAGCTCAGTGGTTAGAGTGCTTGCTTTGCAAGCCCAAGGCCCTGAGTTCGATCCCCAGCACAAAAAAAAAGCTGCAATTGAAAGAAAATACTTTAAAGGTCTAAATGAAATAGAAATAGAATTGTCTGTCTATGTTTACCTATTAATTTATCCATTTCATTTAGATTTTAAAAGGCTTTTGCACACAGAGCTGCAAATCTTCATTGCTCTTTGTGGCATAGCCATAAATGTGGTATTTTCCACCAGTGACCTTAACAGCAACCTGGTCTGGCTAAGGCCAGTGCAGAGTGACAAAATGCCTTGCCAGTTGCTTGTAGCTGTTGCCGTACATAATGACAAGAAGGCCTCCAGTAGCCTCAAAATGTGCCCGGTATGGATTTGTCCGAATTCGGTTTGAATAATCACTACAAGGGTCTGTGTATTCTGTATCTGTTTTCCCATGGTCAGTTAGTATTTAAAGTACATTGTGCCAAAACATGTTCTTGGTAAATTTAAAAAAAAAAAAAAACTACTGGCAAAATATTCAAGTTAATGAAAGTTGCTGTAAGACAAAGGGGAAACTTTCATGTGACCAATTTAGCATTTAGGTTAAAAAAAAAAATTCTCAGGTCACTTTCCCTGTCATACTCACTGGAGAAATTCATAGCTACATTAATTCCTACTCTCTCTATGAAGCATTCATTGAATACTCTTTATATAAAATGTCAGATCAATTTCACAGTGCCTTGTATTCAGATAAGAACTATATATTAATACATTTTTAAAGGTTTTTTGTGGCAGGGTCTCGCTGTGTAATCGAGGCTGGTCTTGAACTCCCTCTGTAGCCCAAGCTGGTCTCAAACTTGCAGTGATCCTCCTGCCTCAGCCTCCCGAGTGCTGGGATCACAAGCGCAGGCCACCACTCCCGGCTATTATTTAATAAATTCCACCTCCAGTATCCTTCTTTTAAAGGAGACAGCATCAAAAAGTAGCATATTTTAGTACAAAATGTTTATGCTGTTCCTTGGCTACTTGACATTTGTAAATAAGCTCCATAGCCAGGTAGAAGACAGACCACTCTAATTTCTAGTACACAAAGCATCGACTCTTCAGTAAATGTGCTCAATACTTGGAACACCCAGGAGCCGAAATGCAGGGACCTCAGTTCATGCTTTAGCAAGCTTGTTGTACCAAGTATTTCTTGGCGTGGCTGTGAAAGTTCCCTTAGTGGCGTAGAGTGGCTTTCTAGAGGTAGATTTGCCATGTCCTTGCTATGTGACAGGCCAGGCTACTTCCCTTCTGCGAGCTTGCAGTTCAGCATCTGTGGAAGAGGTGCAGCAAAACCTGTCGTGGGATTGGGATGCGGACCAAGCAAGATGATGCGTACGAGGAGGAAGCACACGTAGTAGCTGGCACAGCGCTATGACTGTGTCCCTCACATGAAGTGGGAATTACACAGAACCTCGGCAAAAACGCCGTTTTCCCTCTGATTTCCTGAAGAAATGCTTATCATTTTACTGCCTCTGGTTGTTCGGAAACAGTTTTTATTTCCCTTTCTTATTTGTCATTTGGATTGCGAAATGAGCCCACTCATGGGTTTAGCGCTAAAGGTGCCATTCGGAGGCGGGGTCTGGCTGGAACTGGGTGGCGGCGTGCAGGAAGGGTGCCCCCCTCCCGCTCCTCCCTCCCTCTCTGCTCCCCGCCCCACCAGCTGAGCAGCTGTCCCTGCAGGCCGCTCTGCCCTGCCACCCACCCGCCTGGCAGCCCAAAGACTGTGGGCTGAAATGTGAGCCAGAACAAACATTTCCTCCTTTGAAGGAAGGGTGCTGAGTATTGTGTCTTGGCAATGAGAAAAGTGACTAACCCACCAATGCACTATCTTGCAATTTAGTTTTTATTTATTGGACAACTAATTTTCTGTATCAGTATGTGTATTCGTCACATTTTATATCATAAAGCGCTGTTGTATTTTTGCGAATTATTTTTTTTTTTTTTGAGACAGGGTCTCATTGCACAGTTATGTAGTAGGTCAGGTTGGCCTTGGCTTTGAACTTAGCATGTAGCCCAGGCTGGCCTCAAATTTGAGGTGATCCTCCTGCCTCAGTCTCCCAAGTACAAGAATTACAGGCATGTACTACCACGCCCAGCTGATGTTGTATTTTTAAATCAGCCCTATTGGTGGATTTTACCCTATTCCGAGTTTTTCTTTAGAACACTGTTGTAATGAATAGCCACATGTTTTAGTCCATTCTGTATTACTGCAGGGCGATCCCCCAGACAGGCTAATTTATAAAGAAGAGCTAGCTGTCGTGCACGGTTTCAGAGACTCCAACACAGCCAGCTTAACTCTGCTGAGGCCACCTTGACCACATCCCATTGTGATTGGAGCACCTGTGTAACAACGAGATTAGGTCCCCAGACCAGAGGCTGGAGGCTGGGCACGCTGGCTTGTGCCTGTGCTACTCAAGAGGCTGAGGCAGGAAGATCACTTGAGCCCAGGAGTTGTGAGACCAACCTGAGTAACACAACAAGACCCATCTCAAACCAACAGACAAAACAAAAGAACGGGAAAGCAGACACTGGGGGCAGGGGGCGGTCCCACAGCCCCTCCCTGGGCATGTCGTCAGCTGGCCTAAGGACCTCCACTGGACCCCGCCTCTTAGCGGCCGCTACCTGCCAGGACTGTCACGCTGGGAACCGAGTCTCCAACACGTACTGCACATATTGTGTATTTATTATCTATGTTACATATATTTAGATTATATATAAGTATATATATGCATACACATGTGTGATTTTTACTTTTTAGAAAAGATGCTGTCACAATATTTTTCATAGAAATTTACACTCACACCATAAATTGTGGCAGAGCATGTTTCCCCACATTCTTGCTAATTCTTGTTTCCATTTCTTCCATTATTAGCTATGTTTTAATAACTTCATTTATCAAGCACTAGACACTAGACAGAGTGCATATTCCCATTTATCCTTATATAACCCTGTGAGTTTGCAAATCTCTGCATAGATTTATTTGGCGTTTTTATTTCTGTTTTGAATTGCTTGCTCATCTCCCTGCATTAATTTTTCTGATTGTTTGCTTATGTTGTCCAATGATCTGAAGAGTGCTTTTCCCTTTTTTTGAGATAAGATGTTGGGTTATGTTACAGCTATTAATTTTTGTCCCTCTTGAATCTTTGTTTCTCTATTAATACATCTTTCCCCTGCTGATTTGTGCGTTTGTTTTTTTTTGTTTGTTTGTTTTTCTTTGTGCTGGGGATCGAACTCAGGACCTTCAGCTTGCAAGGCAAGCACTGTAACCACTAAGCTAAATCCCCAGCCTCCCCTGCTGATTTGAAGTAAAGTTTATATTTTAATGTATAAGGTGAGACTTTATGTGATATCAAATTATTGCAGAGAATTATTTTAAATATTCTATGTTGCTAATTAAAATTTCTAAGTGTAGTAATAATATAGTTATCATGTTAAGAAGAGTAAAAGTGGTTGTTCAAGGTCAAAGCAGTAAAAATAGGTCTTATTTGAAAATAGGCCTCAGTCTGCCCTATCCTGATTTGTTAACTTGAGACAGCATTAGGAAGAGTGACTGATTTCTTTCTAATGCAAAATACTAAAGGACTCAGCCATTTGAAATATCAAGAGGAATAAAGCATTAGGAAACAGGTAATTGTAAAGCTGCAGGAGGTAGAGCTGCAATGATAGAGACATTTGTGAAGTTGCATTTCATCTTGTGTCTCTTCTTTAAAATTTTTGGTCATTGGGATTGGGGATTTAGCTCAGTGTAGAGCGCTTGCCTAGCAGGCTCCAGGCCCTGCGTTCGATCTCCAGCACCCCAAAAAAAAAAAAAAAGGGACATAAAATAAAAAACTTGATAGAGTATTTTGCAGTGTTTCGAGGACTGGCATTTGGAAAACTGAAAAGTCTTGAGCAACCACAGCATTCAAGTGTGGGTTCTTTATGTGAGAAGTTGTGCTGTGGCCTTTCTAATGAAAAAAGCAATGCCTGCAGGTACAGTCGGTTTGTCAAACATGCTGTTTAGTATAATCTGAGAAACTGTTCCTGGCTCACAAATGTTTCTGGCAGTTCATTTTAGGGTTGTATTTCCTACTTTGTAGTTTCTCAGAAGGAAGAATCTACTGTTCTCTTTTTTCGTAAAACAACCTTTTCTTTCTTATAAACTATTTATTTTAGAAATTACAGAAAGCAGAAGAATATAATTTTTAAGATAAAAATCAGATAAAGCGGGGCCGGGGATTTAGATCAGTGGTTAGAGTGTTTGCCTCGCAAGCATGAGGCCCTGAGTTCGATTCCCGGTACCAAAAAAAAAAAAAAGGGCTGGGGATTTAGCTCAGTGATTAGAGTGCTTGCCTTGTAAGCACAAGGGCCTGAGTTCGATCCCCGGCATCACAAAAAAAAAAAAAAAATCAGATAAAGCCTCATCATTCAAACATAAGCACTTCTAATGACTGAGATGTTTCTGTTTATGTCTAGATTTCTATATTTTTTGCTTTATAGTACAAAATTGGGATCACACAGTTTTATGTCCTGCTCGTTTCACTTAATCATTCTAATTATCATTAGAATTTCCTTTGCCATTAAGTAAACCTCAACTTTTTAATGGATTCGCAATATCTATCTCATTATAGAATTTTCCCCCATCTTATAGCATCCAACATTTCAGTTTTCCCCTGTCCCTATTTTTAATATTTACAAAGTCCATGGTGAATTTGCCATTTTTCCACATCACAGATTCCTTGAAATGAAATTACCGGATTAAGGTGTGACATTTTTACAAATAT
>PVJO010017570.1:0-38965 GCA_004026905.1 Hystrix cristata | reverse complement strand
CTGGGCTTTTCTTTGTTGGTAGGTTTTTAATTACCTCTTCAATTTCAATGGCTGATATTGGGTTATTTAGAATATTTATCTCTTCTTGATTCAGTTTTGGTAGTTCATATGTTTCTAAGAATCTGTCCCTTTCTTCAGTGTTTTCCATCTTGTTTGAGTAGAGGTTCTTGAAGTAGGTGCTGATGATCCTTTGGATTTCCATTGGGTCACTTGTGACTTCACCCTTTTCATTTTTTATTGCATGGATTTGGGTCTTTTCTTTCCTTTTTTTGATAAGAGTGGCTAGGGGCTTATCTATTTTATTTATTCGTTCAAAGAACCAACTCTTTGATTTATTGATTTTTTTGGTATTGTTTTCTTAGTCTCAATTGCATTAATTTCAGCTCTGATCTTAATAATTTCCTCTCTCCTATGAGCTTTGGGCTTGATTTGTTCTTTTTTAGATGTTTGAGGTTCAACACTAAATTGTTTATTTGGGCTCTTTCTGTTTTCCTGATGTGGGAGTTCAATGCAATGAATTTCCCTCGTAGTACTGCTTTCATTGTATCCCATAGGTTCCAGTATGTGGTATCAGCATTATCATTAAACTGAATAAATTGCTTAATTTCCTCTTTAATTTCTTCTGTGACCCAGCTATTGTTCAGAAGGATGTTATTTAGTTTCCAAGTGTTTATGTAATTTTTGTATATTTGTGATAAAAATTGTTCAAGAAAAATTAATCATGATACTCATGAAAGATAGTGTTAAGCCAAAACTCTTGAAACTCTCCAAAATAAAAGAGGTTGTTAAGCCATTACAAATATTAGCCACTGAAGGAAGGGACAGGTCCCGGTATAGGTTTGAATAGAGAAGGGTGGCCAGGCTAACAGTTGAAAATACGTTTGCCAGACCTAGAGCTAAGAGTATTTTTATAATGAACATGTGGGGAAGGAAAGCAGATTGTTTACATTGAACTTACACTGGTAATACATAAAAGGTTTGGGATAACACAAAGAAGAGAAAGTTTTGGGATGACTGATATGAAGTACTTGTTTCTGGGTTGGTTGGGTTTAAAAGTCCAGAGAGCTTAAAACAAGATTTCAACATCACATTCAGGGATGTGAAATAGTCTCGTTGGTTTGGTTCATAGGTGTTAACTGATTAACTTTCTTTATCTCGCCGCCTCCTTGTTCTCTTCTCTCGCCCTTGTAATTAAATTTAGGACATTATAGAATATTTTTCTTATCTTTGTAAGGCCGACTTTATTCAAAGGTAGTCATCGTGGTAGGTATATGGACCACTGCAAAACAGTCATGCAGATGGGGAGAGGACTGGACTCAACTCTGACTCCAATAAGGACCAACCGGGAATTTATAACCGAGGAGTGGGGTTGGCCTGGAGGGGGTGGTGGTGGGTGGCAGGGAGATCAAGTCGGTAGATGGGAATTTACTAAGAGGAAACATCAAGGATAAGAGGGTTCTGGCTAAACTGACCTGATAGGATTTTTACTGCAGGCTTCCAAGGGTGCTGAGATACCAAGGATAGTCAGATATCAGGGGTAGGAGGAGATTTTTGCAAAATTGATTTTGCAAGATTCTTGCTTAGAATCTCAAATGGAGGCTAATAAGGACCAGGAGACAAGCCCAAAGTCAGGAGAATCAAGTGGTGATTCAGCCTGATAAAGTTTTGGCCAAAGGAGACCCATGGCCAATGGCGCAGTTCCTCTTATCCTTCCTCTAACATAATGTGCTCATGAACAAACCAGAAAATGAAGGTAATTTTAGATAAAAGCTGGAGCAGAAACAAACTAGCCCATTTTACAACTCATTAGCCCTCAACAATTCATTTCTTTTTATTAGTACACATTTGGGATACATAATGAATATAATCATCTTAGGGATGTGGTACATGTACATATTGCACCTTAGCCCTTTTTATTTCCCTTTCCCCTCCTCTTTCTCCTCTCCCTCCAACTCTAGATCCCCCTCCCATTTGCAAAAGGTCTATCTCTGTTTCCTATTGTCTTTTATTTTGCTGTTTGAATTATTTATAGTTTGTATTTCTCATATAAGAGAAACCATTCAATATTTAAGCTCTTGTGTCTGATTTATTTCACTAAGCATTATGGTCTCAAAATGAATCCATTTTCCTATAAATGACTCAAATGTATTCTTCTTTATGTTATCTTTATCCATTCATCTATTGATGGACATATAGACCACTTCCAAGATTTAGCTATTATGAGTGGTGCTGCTTTAAACATGGGTATGCATATATACTGTAATAGAATGTCTTTAACTCTTTTGAGACGATATCTAGCTAGAAGGGGAATAGCTGGGTCAAATGGAATTTCATTTCTTTAAACATAAAAACAACCTCGCAAAATGCTGGGTAGCCAATCTTCCTGTGTTAATAAGCAAAACAAATGGTAGATGTATTTATAAAGAGCAAATTGAATTGAATAGACATCCTGTAAATCATCATTCAGTTAGCATGCTTGGGAATCATTTAAGATAGTTTCGGGGGATGAAAATCACAACTGGAATTATTATGATCTGTTCTTTTCATCCTGCAGGTTTTTATTTTTAAAAGTCTTAAAAGATTTTTATGAGTGTGGGGGCACACTCTTGTAATTCCAGCACTTGGGAGGCTGAGGCAGGAGCACTGTTGCAAGTTTAGGGACAGTCTGGGCTACATAGTGAGTACAAGCCCAGCCTGAAATACCCAGTGAGACCCTGTTTTAAAACAAACAAACAAACAAAAACAAAACAAAACCAAAAAAAAAATCTTAAAAAAGAGGATGGTAGTTAACCTTTCTGTTGGAAAGCTTTCTACATGGACTCCATGTGTGTTTGTCATTCATTTTCATCATAAATGTGAGAAACATGGCTGTTGTAATTAGTGATGAGCATCGGTACTGGAAGCACAACTGATATCTCATTGGCATAGATCTATAACAAAAGGAGCAAAAGTCTGTGATATTCAATTTTTATTTTTGCTTTTATTAACCAAAAGCTTTGTTCATAGTCAACTGCCATAATAGATATGATGGTCTAGTCTTACAGTAGTGATTTTTTTTTGAGGTAAGATCTCACTAAGTTGCTCAGGATGGCCTTGAACTTGTGACCCACCTTCCTCAGCCTCCCGAGTAACTGGGATTACATCTAGATACCACTGCATCTGGCAGAAATCATCATTTATGTGTGTTCCTCAGTGAATAATAATATAAGAAGGTGTCTTAGTTTCTTGTCACTGGGACACAATACCCAACACCCACAACTCTAAGGATGAAAGGTTTGTTTTGGCCTGCAGCCCACAGAGGTTTTAGACCACAGTCTCACCTGGCTCTACGGCACACGGCAAAGGAGAAACAGCTCATGGTAGGGCAGCAGGAAGGAGAGAGAGAGGTCAAGGGAGGAGCAAAGGGCTAGACCCTTCCGGGCCACACCCCCAGGGATTCACCTCCTCCCACAAGGCTTCGCCTCCCAAATCATATTTGGCTATAAACTCAAGAGAGGACTAATCCACTGAGGAGTATCTTGCCTACATGATCCAAGAGCTGCCCTAAAGCCCCACCTATGAGTTCATGAGGCTTTGGTGGGGGGTATCTAGATACAAATCATAACAGAACCATAAATAGAAATCATCATTTTACTATAATGTAGATATATATATATATATTTTTTCGGTGCTGGGGATCGAACTCGGGTCCTTGTGCTTGCAAGGCAAGCACTTTAACCACTGAACTAAATCCCCAGCCCCTATAATGTATATTAAAGGAGCAGGTGCATTATTTACTTAAATGCTTCCCCTGGTGTCTGAATTATGTACTTTTGAAATATATGTTCCTGTACACAGTGTTAGCGTGTCCTACAAACTCAACAGAATTGACAAAGACTGAATAGCACCTCCCTTCATGATCTGTTACTTTACCTCTTGAATGTTACAAACCGCGGGTGTTGACTGCTTCTAGCTCCCCAGGTATCAGCTTTTGTTTAATGTCTCCCCATCTCATGGCTCTGTTTGGGATGATCTTTCCACCTTGTTTTCTTTAAAATCCTGCAGAGGCATCACTGCCCTGTTATACTTTCCCTGGCAGCCTTAGGCACGCCTTCTTTCCTAGCACACCTGTGCCCTCTCCACGCTGACACTGTCATCTGCACGCCGTTATTTACCCACCTCAACCAGCTTGTGAAGCTCCTTGAAGACAGAACCTTCCATTCTCTATGCTCATTGTCAAGTGTATCACCTGCAATTTGGTTAAAGTGTAACTAAATACTGAACTGCTTACAGAGGTGATCTAGCAACAACAAGAATACATTGAGTCCTCTTGCACGTGGCCCGAGGTGACCTGTGGAAATGGTTCACTACTTTCTTGACCCAGAGAACTCCACAAAATCAAGCGAATCAAGAGGCTCAAATGCGTAGGTTCACCTTAAGAATACCTGTGGAACTGCCTCAGCCATCAAGGGTACGCATATCCGAAAGGCCACCAAGTATCTGAAGGATGTCACTTTAAAGAAGCCATATGTGCCATTCTGGCATTACGGTGGTAGGGCTGGTAGCTGTGTCCAGAACAAATAGTGGGGCTGGACACAGGCTCGGTGGCCCAAAAAGAGTCCTGAATTTTTGTAGCACACACTTTAAAAACACAGAAAGTAATGCTGAACTTGAGGGTTTAGACTCGGCTTCTCTGGTCTGGAACCCATTCAGATGAACGGAGCACTCAGGATGTACCCCTGGACACACGAGCTCACGGGCAGATAAACCCATCTGTGAGCTCCCCTGCCACACCGAGATGAGCTTGACCAAAAGGGGACAGACCGTTCTTGAGCCACAGGAGGAAGCAGCACGGAAGGAAAAGACACCTCAGAGGAAACCGAAGGAACAAAAACTTATGGTGGGGGAATAAATGAAGCATAAAATAAATATGAATAAAAGTTAAAAAAATTTGGACTTTATCAAATTAAAATGTTTTGGGCATCAAAAGACACCATCAAGGACATAAAAATAATTTAAAAAAAAGAATTAAGATGTGTTATGTACATGTACCAATGCCCCACAATGAATGTAATCATTATGTATTGCAAACATTACTAACAAAAATAAAAATAAAAAAGGTACCATCAAAAATAAGAAAGCAATTCATAGGATGAAAGAAAATCTTTGCAAGTTATATTTCTATGAGATTAATATCAAAATTATATGAGTACATCACATATAATTAATATACATCAAGATTATATAAACTCCTACAGCTCAACAACAAAAAGCCTAGCAAACCAATTAAAAAACAGATAAGTAGCCTGAATAGAAACTTCTCCAAAGATGTACAAATGGTCAACAATGACTTGAAAAGATGTTTGGCATCACTAATCTTTAGGGAATTGTAGATCAAAACCACAGTGAGATGTCACTTTGCACTCATCGGGAGGGCAATTGCCAAAAAACCAAACACAAGTGTTTGCCGGGACTTGGCAAAATTAGAGCCCCTTCTGCATTGACAGTTCTCTTACTTTTCTTCTTGCTGAGACAACATATCCAACACCCAAAGTTAAAAGGAAGAAAGGTTTATTGTACTTCACAATAAACCTTGAGTAGTTTGTAGAGGTTTCAGTCTGTAGTCGGCTGTCTCCAAGGAAGGGGGACATGGCAGAGGAGAAACAGTTCATGGCAGGCAGAAGCCAGCAAAGCAGCAAAGTAGAGAAGAAGCCACAAGCAACAGCAGCGAGAACAGCAGCCCTGTTTCTGTCTCGTATATTCTACCCATGTTACCTGCCAGGGTGGGTAGCACTCACACCTGGGGTGGGCCTTCCCATTATCCACACTCTGAACTGTGCCAAACCAATCAGTGGACTAATTTAATAATCACATACCCTTAATCCTAGTGTACAATACTCTAGATCCAGCTGCCTCTGAAAAGCCCCACCTATGACTGGGTTAGGCTTTGGGGGGACTAGACACAACCCTTAACACCAATGGAAACCTGAAAAGGTGCAGCCAGTGTGGAAAACAGCATGGCGATTATTAAAAAAATGGAACATAGAGTTGTCATAGGTCCAACAAATCTGTATGCCCAAAAGAATTGAAACCAAGAGCACATATATTTCTACTCCCATGTTCATAGTAGCACTATTCACAAAAGTCAAAGGCTAAAAAAATCCAAATGTCTATGGATAGATGAATGAATAAATAAAATGCCTTATATACACTGGAATATTTACATGGAACACACTTGCACGCATGGAATATTATTTAAACAGGAATGAAGTACTGATACATACTACAACATGGATGAAATTTGAAAATATTATACTAAGTAAAATAAGACACAAAAGAGCAGATACTACATGATTCCACTTATTCAAGGTACCTAGAATAGTCCCATTCATAGCAGCAGAAATTAGGCTCATGAGTACCAGAGAACGGAGGAAAGGAGGAAGAGGAGGTAGTGTTTAATGAGGACAGAGTTTGGGCTGGTGATGATGAAAAGATTCTGGAGATGGATGGTGGTAGTAGTTGCACAACATATGAATGCATTTACTGCCATGTAAAATTATTATTATTTTTTTGGGTGCTGGGGATCAAACTCAGGGCCTTGTACTTTTAGGCAAGTGCCCTACCACTGAGCTAAATCCCTAGCCCCCAGGTAAAATTATTAAAATATACATAGGATGAACAAGTTGAAAGACTTGTACAGCATGAGAACCACAGCTATGACTGGTGTGTGGTGCTCAGTATTCCTGAATGAGTAGCTTCTAGCAGCTCTGCTCTTGCCACTGTAGTAGGGGTGGGTGTGGTAGAGGGATGGGTAACTATGTGACATGATAGATGTTAATTCGTTTCACTAGCCATAGCCACTTTTTGCATATAGTGTCTAATAACACTACATTATATACCTTAAGGATTCAGGATAAAATTTATTTTGTTTTATTTTATATTTTTTGGTGCTGGGGATTGAACTCAGGGCCTTGTGCTTGATAGGCAAGCACTCTAACCACTGAGCTAAATCCCCAGCCCCTGATACAGGATAAAATTTATTTTTAAAAGTCTGTAATAAAAAAACAGACATATGGGGCTAGCTCAGTGGTTAGAGTGCTTGCCAAGTAAGCACAAATCCTTGAGTCCAATCCCTGGCACCCAAAACAAATGAACAAACAAAAACAAACAAAAAGAAAAAACAGACATAAAGTACATTATGTATTCAAAATAATTAAAATGGTAAAATTTGTTACATATATCTTGCCATAACAAATAAAATTTATTTATTTTTATTTTTAAATTTTGAGACAGTGTCTTGCTAAATTACTAAATTGACCAAATTGAGCTCGAACTTGTGATCCTCCTGCCTCAGCCTCCCAGTATGCTGGGATTACAGGTGTGTTCCACCACACTTGGCTAAAAATCTACACTCTATAAACTGAATTCTGGTGGCAATAGTGAAGGCAGATTGGGGAAAGTAAAGAGTCATGTCTGGGAGATTCACTTGGAGATGATGAAATAGGAGGAATTAGAGCGGAGTTTTGGAAAGAGAGGTGATGGCAAACAGAGCCTCTTTCGTTTCTTTCTCTCTCTCTTCTTTGGGGGGGTGCTGGGATCAAACTTAGGGCCTTGTGCTTGCTAGGCAAGGATTCTACCATTGAGCTAAATCCCCAGCCATCTTTCTTTCTTTTAATCTGCATCATGATTGACAGCTACCTGGAGGTTTGCTGTGTGTCCATCTCAACGGTATGGTTCTGGGGTTTGGGATCCATACAAATGCAGGCAGCAGCATCAAGGGAAGAAGGAGCCCAGCAGGAGTGTATCTTGAAGCCTTTCTCAAAGCAAAGGCAGTGAGCATTTTGAGTCACTTAAAACCCGTGCAGATGGGGCTTATAAAACACATACCACACTACGAGCTCTTGGGGAAAGTGGAGGAAAAATATAGTGATAAATAAGGGAGTGTTTTCTGTGGCAAGGGAGGAGGAAGGAGGCTACACTGAATGTCCCCAGCCCATGGATGGACCCGATACTCAAAGGGGACCATATCCAATCTTGATTCAGTTCTTTGCTTAGAAGAAAATGCTAGTACCCTTGGGCCAGATCGCTAAGGGGCCGTCTATTCCTGAGCCCCTGTTCTATGCCCCAGAACATATTAACAGGGGAAAAAAGGGGCAGATGGTAGTGGCTTGAGTTCTGTGGAAGTAAAAAGCTCAGTTCACATTAACTACTGTTAAAGTCTAGTGACCAGAAAAGACTACAGATCAGATGGACCCGCTGAAAGAGGTCTTTAGTAGGGATCAAGAAGGGAAGGACCAGAACATCCTCGGCTTGAGGCAGACAGGTATGTGAAGTCCGGAAGCAGGTACTGAAATAGCGGGGGGCAGTACACTTCCAGACCTTCTTAATGAGATCATTTTCAAAAGGAAAATCAAATCGAATGTGGGATGCCAGTCAAAACAAATGCCGTGCCTTCATAGCATAAGAAAAAACTGCCAAGCATGTGCAGTTACCCACTAGATTTTGCTAGGTGACGTCTATGTGCACGGGGGAAGGCTTGGTACAGATGATAATCCAAAATGATTTCTATGGAAACAGAAGGGACAGAGTCCAGGTTTCCTGGCCTAGACGGCTGGGTTGTATAGATGAGAAAGCTCCAGAGTGACTGCAGATTGTGCAACCTGCTTGCACCCAGGGAAAGAGGAGCCAGATTCTCAGTCTAGAGACAGTGGGGCCAAAGTGGACTCATGTGCCATGCACTAATCCTGGTCATCCTACAGCTGGTGGGTGGCTCATACCAGGCAGGGGAAGGGAGCTGATCAGGGAAGAAGGGGTCATTTTGCATCTTTTAAAGTCTTACTTTATATTTTAACTTCAAATGTATTTTTGGTGCCTCAAATATAATTTAATCTTAAATCTTTAAAGGCCCCTTGAAACAAAACGGAAATATACTATAATTTTTGTTAAGCTTCCTTATCTTTGGTAGTCAGTTTTCCTCCAGTCTCCAAGTTTTACCCTGATTTAGCATTCAGAAATTTCATTAAACCATCCACACTCATGGACTTAGGCCTTCAAGGGGGAAGCCTAAGCTTTGGCTCCAGATCAGTACACCCAGTGACTGTGCAATGATTCATCTCTGTCATGCCCTGGTACCAGCTCAGCACCCCACCATGAGCATCAAGGATTCTTGGCTTTGTCCTGCTCTAAGACGATATTGGTCACAATCTTGTGTGGCTGAGGAACCGGCTTATCCATGGCATCACTGGGCAGGTGTTTTAGAGCAAATTCTTGCGACAGGAATATCGTGGATCAGTCTTCCTTGTACTGCATGCCATAGCCTGGGACAAGCTGTCGTAAGTGGAGTGAATTCCAGACGTAGTCTTGCAACTTCTCATTCGACATGTCTTTGCCAACTTCTTCTGTAGTTGTGTTAGCCAGACAAGCACTTTCTGATTCATGGGTCCATGTCGAGGCCTGCCAGCCCGTTCATAGCTGCTGCAAATGACAGGTAAGGCTCTGAGAGGGCTGCTCACCGAGGGGCGGGTATGGGCACTGATGTCACCACCCTCATGGTCAACGTGGATGAGGAGATGTAAGTGCATTTGTTCAGTGAACTGAACATCAGTATAACCTCATGTATTGGTGAAATTGTGGAACTAGTCCAGTGTAGCGTCAAGGGCCCCAACACTGCTGCCCTCATGCTAGAGATCCCAGTGGATCTTTGTTGTAACCCGGGGTATCTTTGCAATCGGATTCATGTAGTTTTCATAATTAACTCTCATTGCTTGGTTTGGTTGATGCCCTCCACACGTGGCCGGAAGTCACTTTCACTGTTGAAGGCTGTAATGGCTGTACTTAGCTGAGTCACAGGGTGTAGAATGGTGCAGAAGTTGCCCAGCATGGTGACCATATGAGAAGGTAGAACTGCTCTCTTTGCCCACTCTTTGAGAGAGAGGAGCCCTGTTCCTCTGCTGGGATCTGGCCAGTTACTGGCAACCAAAATAAGCCTTCAGGCAGGGCTTCTTCCCTACCCTACCCTTTTTGCAGGACTGGGCACTGAATCCAGGACCTTCACACTGAGCTACATCCCTATCCTTTTCTACAATTTTAATTTAGAGACAGGGTCTTGCTAAGTTGCTACGTTACCCAGGCTGGGCTCAAACTTGCCATCCTCCTGCCTCAGCTTCCCAGAGTGCTGGAATTACAGGCATACATCACCCATCCACAATGTCCAGTGAAAAAGAAGAGCTACTTTCGATGTACAATCCAGAGGAAATGGACACTAAGTAAGTATGGAGGTGGGGAGGAGTCATGAATGACCCAAGTTTCTAGGTCACATGACAGTAAGAGGGTAGGAAAGGGATCACAGGAGAAAATTGGATAGAAGTGTGTGTAATTTACAAAATAAAAATATGAACTCAGTTTTAATGAAAGGAATTGAAGCAATAATTCACCTTTTTATCTAAGTGTAGTACAGCCAACTCTTTCTGTTCTGGATTATTTGCAGTACCAAAGTTCAGTACTGGGGCAAAAAGCAAAGTTCAATGTTTTGCCATGTTTTGTTCTTTATATTCCTAAATTTACTCCCTCTTCCCTCCTCTCCTTCCTTCCTTCCTTCCTTCTCTCTCTCTCTCTCTCTCTCTCTCTCTCTCTCTCTTTCTTTCTTTCTTTCTTTCTTTCTTTCTTTCTTTCTTTCTTCTTCCTTCCTTCTCCCCCCGCCACCATTGTACTGGGGATTGAACTCAGGGCCTTCACACTGAACTACATCCCCAGCCCTTCTTTGAAAGAGTATTTTACTAAATTGCCTGGGTTGGGTTTGAATTTGAGATCCTCCTGCCTCAGGCTCCCAGAGTGCTGGGATTATAGGCATGTGCCACCACCCTCTGCTTATTTCTAAATACTTGACATTCAAGGTACAAGAATTACATTTATCAGATGAATCTAAAGTCTGTTTTAAATTATGAGAAGTATCATACATACACAAATTATACAAACTACTATGCAGTTTATTGAATAATAATAGAATGAGTGACAGATAATTGTCATCTAAAAAGGCCATTACCAGGGTTTTAGAAGTACCCTGTGTTATCTTTTTCCTCATTTCCCCCCAAGACAATCATTTCTTTCTTTCTTTTTTAAATCCACAATATATGAATTTCTAAATAATATGCTAATTAGATTTGAAAAGTTAAATAAGAAGCACAAAATTAGCTGTGTAAAGAAAGGCAGTGCCACTTTAAAAAAAAAAAGATTCAATCGGCACACTGGGTGACTGTGTCTCCTCCAGTTTCTTACACTGTAACCTGAATCCCCAAAGTGATGGTATTTGGAGATGGAGCCCTGGGAGGTGATAAAGTATGGGATTAACACCCTTATAAGAAGAGAAAAGCAAATTTGCTTCCTCTTTCTTGTCCTCTGCCAGGTGAGAAGGATGCAGCAAGGATTTGGCCACCTGCAAACCAGAGTGGACCTCGATCTTGGACTTCCTAACCTTCATAATGGTGAGCAATAAATGCCTGTTGTTTACCAGGCCAGTGTGCATGTTCTTTGTTGTGGCAACCAGAACACACCGACAGTTGGTCCAGGTCATGTCTGGATTCAGCTTTCCTGAGAGTTCATAAGGGCCCCTGTGGGGATCAAAGGGGAAGGCTGTGAGAAAGTTCTGGGGTGCAAGTGGGTTCTCACTTTGGCAGCATCTGGCAGGGCTAAGCATAGGTCAGGTCCTACTGCTTCACCTACACGTAGTCAAGGAGTGGCTGCTTTGTGAGTTTTTGTTTGTTTTTGTTTTTAGACAGGGTCTCACTATTTATGTAGCTCAGGCTGGCTTTGAACTACATAGCCCAGACTGGCCTCAAACTCACTGTGATCCTCCTGCCTCAGCCTCCTGAGTGGTTGGATTACAGTGCTTTGTGTTTTCTGCTCTCATGAGGTGTTCCCCACTTTTCTTTCCTACCCACGTATTTAGATTTTTTCATTTTTCTTATAGTTTTCTTTTTTTTTTTTTTTTGAGTGCTGGAGATAGAACTCAGGGCCTTGTGCTTACTAGTTAAGTGCACTACCACTCGAGCTAAATCTCCAACCCCCATAATTTTATTTTCTAGGATATCTCTTTTATTCTCTAAGTGATCCTTTCTTAAGCATCCTGTTTTCATTTTGTGGGGGCTGCATCTTCCGTCTCTGAGGATATCAATAGGTTTTTAGGCATTTTCTTCCCTAAGAATAGATCCTGTTTGCTCCCAACTTGCTTTCTTCCTGTTTGTGGCTTTGGCAAGTGTATTTCATGTTAAGGGGTTTTCTGTCTTGTGGGCCTCGACTCGTGCTTCAGAATGGGGCCCTAGGATGCTGTTTGGGAAACTCTGTAAATGAATTGAATTGGTCAGCTATGGATACATTGTGCAGTGAGCTGGTCGGACCACTTTGCTGAGAAACCCAGTGTGTTAGCCAGCTTCCCCATCACCTGGCCAAATACCCGAAACCTACAATGTGAAGGAGGAGAGGTTTATTTGGCTCATGGTTTCAGAGGACTCAGTTCATGATCATCGTGCCTAAGGTGTCAAACTGCTTGAGTCATGGTGGCCAAGAAGCAGAGCAGAACAGTCAGAGAGGAAGGGGCCAGAGACCAGATACAGACCCAAAGTCACTCCTTCATGACCCACCCAGACACACCCAGAGGTGTGCTTTACTAACTGCTCAAATCTCAAACCAGTCAAATTGACAATCCAGTTTAACCATCACACCCAGTGATTTAACAGCTTTAAAGCTTTTTAAAGCTTTTGTCCTTTACAATCAAATTTTGCAGAAGGAAGTCTGCCTTTGCATGTCTAGCAAAGGGGAGGATCTTTTCAGGGGCCCCAAAATTCAATTGAAAAGGACAGAATATGGAAGAATGGGCACATATAGGCACGGGAATTATTGATGGGGAATCGCAATCACACAAGTTTTCTCAGTTTTCCATATTCCCCCCAGGGTGATGTACTTATGAATGGTCAGCCCCTTTCCAGTTCCTCTTGCTGGTTGTTTGACTAATGCTAGCTTTGCTTATTACTCAAAGAATGGCAAATATGGTGGTCATGAGAATGTGTTTTACAGACCTCTTTCTTGGCACATAATTGACCAAGAAAGCTGCTGGCTGTGAAATTCATCACTGCGCTTATGCCACGCTTCCCATAGGCTGCTCCTGTGCGGCGAGACACCAAGGCAGACATTCCTGGGAGACACCATTTCCTTTACGGACTGACTTTGGCTCAAAGACTCTCTGATGGGTTGGTCAAATCTTCCTTGCAGCGCAGCCCGGGATGCTTCCACTGAAATTTCTTTCCATCTGTCCTTCACTCAGGGTTCAAAAGTAGCCAACTGATACCTCTCCCAGCCATCTTGACTCTATTTCTTCTCACACAGAAGGTATATTTACTAGGTATTTCCCCTAGTAAAATCCTTGCATTTTAGTTCTGTGTTGGGTCTGCGTTTTGGGGGACCCAGATTAATTTAGCAAGGTAGGGCTGAATTCAGCTCTTAGATGAAATAGATGCTTTTATTTTATTTTTTTCAGTGCAGGAGATTCAACTCAGGGCTTTGCACTGAGCTACATCCTTAGCCTTTGTTTTTTTTTTTTTTTTTTTGAGACGGGTTCCTGCTAAATTGCTAATTGCCCAGACTGAGCTCAAATTTGTGATCCTCCTGCCTCAGGCTCCCAGAGTGCTGGGATTACCACTATGCCTGGCTTGCAATAAGTCTTTAACTGTAAGAGATAAATCTAGATTTATCCATAATATAAAATTTTAGGGCCTGGGGTGTAGCTTAGTGGTACAGAACATGGTTAGCATGCACGAGGAGACCCTGGGTTCAATCCCCATCTCTCTCTCTCTCTCTCTCTCTCTCTCTCACACACACACACACACACACACACACACACACACACACACACAGAGAGAGAGAGAGAGAGAGAGAGAGAGAGAAACTGCTATGTTGAGGACTGCTGGATTAGGTACAGAATGTTGATTTGTAGGTTTTCAGTATCTTGATTTTGATAATGTTTGTTGGAACTCTTCCATTAAATAAGAAGAATAATGTTTCTAACACTTAGGGTTTTTTCCTTAAAAATTCTGATTTCTGAGCTGAGTGTGGTGGTGCACACCTGTAATCCCACCCCTCTGGGAGGCTGAGGCAGCAGAATTGCAAGTTCCAGCCCAGCCCCCCAAATTTACTAACTTAGTGAGACCCTGTCTCAAAATAAAAAATAAAGAGGACTGGGGATATAGCTCACTGAAAAGGCCTTGGTTTCTACCCTTAGTACCACAAAAACAATTCTCATTTCTGTTTAATACCAAAATTTTGCAATAGAAAGAGACATTTCCTCTTAAAATTTATATCTGCTTAAATTTTGAGAAGGCCTTCAACAGCAAAGACGTGCCTGTCCTCCCTGTCCCCATTTGACTGGATCACATCTCCTAGGTTGTGTCAAATCTAAATTTCCTTTTATGTATGGCACCATATTGATCCTCTAATCCTGAATTGTACTCAGTTTAATATCTTTGGTGTCCAGATCACAAAGAGCTTCTTATTTTAAAGGAATGCTTTGTGGTAGATTCATTTTAGATTATTGGAAAAGAAAATATGGGGGTTGAGGATTTAGCTCAGTGGTAGAGCACTTGTCTAGCAAACACAAAGGCCTTGAGTTCAATCCCTAGAACCCACCCACCCAAAAGAGAAAATAATATAAATATTTTCTGAATGTACAAATGCATTCACATATTTGTTACTGTCCATTTCTTTTCCACATTTTGATAACCCAAACTGGTAAGATGATGGATGGATTTGAAAGTATTCCTTTTGTTTTTATGAGACAAGGTCTTGCTGTTGCCCAGGTCGGGGTTGAGTTACAGATTCCCCTGCCTCAGCTTCCTAAGTAGCTGGAACTACAGGAGTATACCATTATGCTCGGCTGATATGGAAGTATTGAAAAATTTTAACTATTTTTAAAGAAAGTAAAATGATTTTGTTATTCTAATCTTTCTAATTTTGTATTTGAGAAGAAGGTGGTTATCCACAAACGATTGCAAACATTCTGTACCTGAGTACAGTGGTTTGAGTAGTGCTTGACAGAGTCAGGCCAATTGAATATACAATATTGCCTGCGTTTTTCAGATTGTCACTGGGTGAGAAATGCGCTGAACTCCTGAACATCACAGTTAGAAGGGGGGCAATAAGGCTACCCATGATCACGCACCCCAACCCTCCACTCCAGCGCGAAGGGATGCATCAGACAGAACATTCCGGGGTGAGTCCAGTTATCCCAAAACCAGACCAGTCCCTCCTGAGGTCTATTAAGAAGTGAAAGGCACTGGTCCTGTCTGTCTATACCCTATCTTGACCTCTTGATCTTATGTTATTGCAGATACAATCGCTTTCCCAGTCACTCTGTGAGTTAACATCTAAGGTACTTTTTCACAATGTTCTCAAATTTTTTTTGACATGTCTCCCATCAAAAGTGACACACTTCTGCACCACCACACCCAGCTCTTGTCCTCTCTTCTTAAATCTAGGCTGGCCTCAGGCACTTTTTGTACCTAGTAAAATGCAGCAGAAGTGAGGCTGCGGGACACTGGTGCCTGGGTCCACTTCTGTTCTCTGGGGAGGTGGAGAAATCAGAAATCCACCTCCCCTGTCAGGAAGGCCACATGTAGCTCTCTGGTGGAGCTCTGGCTGGTGTTAACTGCTGGCCATGTGACCGCTTCATCGTAGGCATTCTGAGAAGCCCAGTGGAGCCTTCGGAGGACAGCAGGCAGCTCACATCTGACCGAGTGGAGGGGAGATTGCCACTGAGGACAGAGAACCAAGCCTTCTCCCAACTCCTGACTCATAAAACTTGAAGCAAAACAAAATGCCTGTTCAGTACACTAAATTAGGAGGCAACTTATTAGCAACAGTGACTAGAATGCAATGACGTTTGGGCAATTGAATATGATCTCAGAGATAGAGGTAGTAGTATACTTTCCAAGGGTAGAATGGATGAGATCTAAATAATTGGTATTTTTTTAAAAAAACTTCAAATTTGTCTCTCTTCTCTTATTTAAAACTCTTTTTTGCCAGGCATAGTGGCACACACCTGTAATCCTGATACTTGGGAGGCTGAGACAGGAGGCTTGCCATGAGTTTGAGGCCAGCCTGGGTTACATAACGAGTTCAAGGCCAGCCTGAACTACAAAGTGAGTCCCTGTCTGAAAAAAGCCAAACCAAAAAGAAAAACCAAAAATCAAAACCGGAAACCCCAAAAACAAACCAAACCAAACCAACACAATAAAAACTATTTTCTTAATAGATGCAGAGACTGTATGAAATGGATTCTTTTTTTTGGTTTTTGAGACAAGATCTCACTGTGTAGCCCTGGTTGGGTTTGAGAACTCTCAAGCCTCCTGCCTGAGCCCAAGTGCTGGGAATACAGGCATGTACCACCACACCCAATTGAAATGGACTTTTGAGTGCATTCTAGATCTCCTAGATCTCAGGTTCCAAGATTTGATTTAGAAATAGGAATGAGGTTTTTTTTTTTGGACTGATGATGATTGGATCCAGGGTCTTCCCACCCAGTCTACACAGACACACCCGTGTGTGTGTGTGTGTGTGTGTGTGTGTGTGTGTATGTATGTATTATGTATTTTTTTTGAGACAGAGTCTCTCTCACTAAATTGCTAAGTTACCCAGACTGGGTTTGAACTTGAGATCCTTCTGCCTCAGCCTCCCAGAGTGCTGGGATTATGGGCATGTGCCGTCATACCTGGCTTCAGAAGATATTTTATCATACAAGTCTTATAGGGTCTGCATGCATATTTTGTTGTACTGTAAAGCTATACAGTATGTAGTAGCTTAAAAAATAAGGGGTGGGTTAGAGATTTAGCTCAAGTGGTAGAGCGCTTGCCTAGCAAGTACAAGGCCCCAAGTTTGATCCTCAACACCTCCCCTGCAAAAGTGGCCTTGCAGTTTTCATTTAGCTGAATTTAGTTAACTTTTACTTATTATTTCTCTTTGAAGTTGGATCAGAAAAACAAAACAAAACAAAGCGAGAGATGATGATTAGGAATGAGCACAGGGCCTTCTTTCGATCCTTGTCTAAATGGGAACATTGTGTTTTTCTGGGAGCAGCAGCTAAAGGTCAGCGTCATTTCCCCAGGCTCCCTGCAGGGCTGATTAAAGCTGAAGGCAAGATTAGTGTGGGAAAGGAGAGCGTTCATGGTCCAACAGGCAGATATGCAGCCAAGTCCGATCCTGGGGGGCCATGAAGAAACACGAGAGCTGGCAAGAGAGGGCCAAAAGCTGTCGCCTAGTGTAGAAGCTGAGGAGAAGGAGCCCAGGGAAAGAGTCTGGACAAATCAGAGTCGAGGAAAAAGTGAAATAGGCTTTTGGAATGGTACTTTCCACATAGAGCCCATTGTAACATGCTAAGGCCAGTGTGCCCGCCCTACCCCAGCAGATTTTAGAGGGTGGTGCCTCTTCCTCCCTCTTTCCTTCCATTAACCACGCTGAGATACTCACCGGCCTGACATAGGAGCCCACATCCATTCTTTGAACCACCTTGTTCTCAAGCCGTCTGGTGTTTATAACCTTTCCTTGTGTTGATGGGAATTTGGTACAGTCCTAATGGCAATTTTAGTTTTCTTAGCTATTAGTGCATGTAGGGCAAGGTATTAGAAAAAAGTATGGGCTTCTCCTTGGCCAGCAGCAATCCCAGCAGAGGAAAGGTATGAGGACCTTCCCTGGCCCTTTTTTCTACTATGAGGGAAATACGGCATAAGTGGAAATATTCAGACTCTCAGGATAAACTAGAAGAAGACTAACGAGCAGGGCACCTGTTTCTTGCATTTTGGGACCTGACACTAAAAGCACAATCCAAAAGGAGAAATACTGATAACTTGGATTTTTATCAAAATTTGGAACTTTCTCTGTGACAAATCTTGTTAACAGGAAGAAAGAATAAACTATACCTTATGAGAGTATGTTTGCAAATACATACTGTCTGATAAAGGACTTTTTTTAGAATAGGTAGAGTTCAACAGTAAAAAAAAAATGACAATCCAATTAGAAAATGACCACAGACATAAACATTCACCAAAGAGGATATACAGATTCCAAATACCCATATAAAAAGATGTTCAGCATCATTAGCCATTAGGAAAATGGGAATTAAATCCACAGTGAGATGTCACTCCCCACCTAACAATGGCTAAGGTAAAAAATATAGGCTCTACCAAAATGCAGGTGAAGATGCAGAGAAACAGAATCATTCATGCATTGTTGGTGGGAAACACTTTTTCAGTTTCTTAAAAAACTAAAACCAGATAGGAGCCAACAATTGCATTTCCTAGTTAACTGACCTTTTATTATCATGAAGTGACTTTCATTATTTCCAGTATTGCTTTTTGTTCTAAAGTTAATTTCATCTGATATTAATATGGCCAAAGCAACTGTCTTACTGTTATTATTTGCATGGTACATTTATCTATTTAAAACTTTGTAAGATACTCTTCTTTTTCTTGGAGACATTTTTATAACAAATTTTTATATATTTTCAATTTTTCCTTTTTATTGGTACATGTTTGCAGTACATATTGATCACATTCCTTGCAGAGAGTTGGTACAGGTACATAACACACCTCAATTCTTTTTTCATACCCATTCCTTCCCTTCCTTCCCCCACTTCTTTGTCTCCTTCCCATTTGCAAAAGATCTATCTCTCATTTTCCTATTATCTATCTTTTAGTTTGCTCTTTATTTATGTTTTGGCTTCTCATATAAGAAAAACCATGCGATATTGAAGCTTATGTGCCTGATTTATTTCAGTTAACATTAGGGTCTCAAGGTGCATCTATTATCTGACCAATGATTCAAGTTTGTCCTTCTTTATGGTAGAGTAATACTCCATTGTAGATAAATATCACATTTTCTTCATCCTTCATCTGTTGATGTATGTATAGGCCCTTTTCAAGTCATATCTCTTGATAATTGTGCTGCTGCAAACATGGGCATGGATGTATCACTGTAATATGATATCTTTAACTCTTTTGGGAAGATACCTAGAAGGAGAATAGCTGGGTAGAATGGAATTTCTAGTTTTAGTTTTTTGAGGAATCTCCATACTGATTTACGTAGTGGTTTTACTAGTTTACATTCCAACCAACAGTGTAGAAATGTTTCTTTTTCCCTGCAGCATTGTCAACACTTGTTATTGATTTTTTTTTTTGATGATAGCCATTCTTTCTGGAGTAAGATGGAATCTCAGTGTTGTTCGAATTTCTCTAGTGGCCAGAAATGTTGAACATTTTAATATATTTATTGGCTGTTTATGCTTCTTTTGAGAACTGTCTATCACTTCAGTTGCCCATTTTTTTTTGATTGGGTCTTTTATTTTGGGGGGTCTAATTTTTTTGAGCTCTTTATATAGTCTTGATATTAGTCCTCTGTCTGAAAAATATCTGTAGATTGTCCCCCATTCTGTAGATTGTCTCTTCACTCTGTTGGTTGTTTCTGTTGCTCGTGCAGAAGCTCTTTAACTTGATAGGATCCCGTTTGTTGATTTTTGATATTATTTTCTGTTCAATTGGGGTTCTGTTCAGAAAATGAATGCCTATGCTTATGACAAGAATTTTACTTATTTTATCTTCTAATAGATTTTTTCTCTTTTAGCATTTAGATCTTTAATCAATTTTTATTTTATTGTAGTACATAGTGAGATCTCTGGTTCTAGATTCAATCTTCTGCATGTGAATGGCTAGTTTTTCTAGCTGTATGTATGTATGTACTTATTTATTTATTCACTGGTGCTGGGAATCGAACATAGGGCATCATACTTGTGATGCAAGCACTCTAAATCCCCAGCTCCATCTAGCAGCACTTATTAAAGAGGCTATCTTTTTCTCCAGTGTATGTTTTTGGACCCTTTGTCAAAGATCAGATTGCTGAAGACACTCTTCTTCTATTATTAATAAGTTTTTTTAAACTTTTGACACAAGTTCCTTATGGTAGTCCAGGCTGGCCTCAAACTCTCAATCCTCCTTTCTCGGATTCCTGAGTGCTGGGATTATGGGTCTGTGCCACAGTGCCTGGCTTATATAGTACCTTTTTTTTTTTTTTTTGTGGTGCCGGGGATCGAACTCAGGGCCTTGTGCTTAAGCACTCTAACCGCTGAGCTAAATCCCCAGCCCTATATAGTACCTTTTTTATCCTTCATTTATTCTCTCCATTTGGATCTCCCACCTGGAATCATTTTCCTTTTGTTTGAAATGCATTTTTTTATAATATCCTATAGTGAGAGTATGTTCCTGGTAAACTCTTCAGCATTTTATTTACCTGAAAATGTTTTTATTTTCCCCCTTTCTCGCAAGATATATTTGTTAGTATAGAATTCTAAGTCAATGGTTATTTTCTTTTAAATACATTAGTGATATTTTCCGTTGTTTCCCTTTCCTTGTTCTGCTGAAGAAATCACCTGTACTGTGACGGCTGCTGCTTTGAGGACAATATAGTTCATTTTCTCTGACTGCTTTTTAATTGTTCTACTTATCTTTGGTTTCACTATTTCACTTTATTTGTATTGCTTGGATTTTTTTTGAGTTTACTGAGTCGGAACTGCTGTTTTCCATCATCTGTGTACCATTCTCACTGTCAGTGCCCTGTCTTTGTATCCTCTTCTCTGGAGATGCCATTTGATTGTAGAAAGTCTGGGGACTTTTTTACTGTCTTTTCTAGTCTTCGGCTGTATCTTATGTATTTTCCATATTCTTGTCTCTAAACTAGCACAGTCCTCTTTGTCTTTTAACTGCATTGCTTGCTAATAACAACCCATCATCCAGCGAACTAACCCACTCTTTCTCTTTTGCTAGGTATATCTTCAGATTTGTTTCTTACGTGTTTAAAGTGAGCAAAGCTAAGTTAAATAAAGCGTACTGTCATCACACATCTGTTTCATAAGAGGAATCTGATAATTCCAATGCCTGGCGATCCTGCAGGTCAGTCTCCGCTTGTTTCTGCTTCTCGTTAATCATATACTTTGAATATTATTTGTACAAGTAATTTGAGACCAGTAATGGAGATATAGCCTTTTACTGCAGGAAAGTTATACAAATTTAAAGAATTTTTATGAGTACATGTTTATAGCACATAATAATTACATTCATTGTGGGGAACTGGTGCATGTATATAACACATCTCAATTCTTTATTCCCCTTCCCCTCACTCCCATTTAAAATTTTTTTCTTTTTCTTTTTGCCAGCATCAGATTCATTTATCTTCTAAATTCTTATCAAGTTAATTATCATATAAACAGATTAACAGCCAGTCCAACAGGACAAAAAAACATGAAATACATAAGACAATTATACTAAAACAAGGTACATTTTTAGATTCATTGGCCTTGCTGGATTACAATAAGTTTCTTTTTCTATTGTCTATCTTTTATTTTGCACTTTATTTATTTATTGAGTTTCTCATATAAAAGACATCATGCAATACTTAAGCTTGTGTGTTTGATTTACTTCACTTAACATTATGGTCTCAAGGTGCATCCATTTTCTTACGAATGACTGAAGCTTATCTTTGTGCAGTACTCTGTTGTGTATAACTACCACATTTTAAAAATCCATTCATCTATTAATGGACATATAGGCTGCTTTCAACATTTAAAATTGTGCTCAATTGTGCTGCTATAAACATGGGTGTGCATGTATCACTGTCATGTGATGTCTTTAATTCTTCTGGGGAGATATATAGAAGGGGGATAGCTGGGTCAAATGGAATTTTTATTTTTGGTCTTTTGAGTCATCACTATACTGATTTCCACAGTGATTGTATCAATTTATGGCCCTGACAGTGACTTCAGGGAAGATTTGCATTTGCTTCTACCCACTGTCTGGGTTACTACCAGTTCAGAATCACTGCGGAGGTAGTTCAAGGTTCCACCTACCTCATAAAACCAGAAACTGGTGTGAATTCCATAAAAGCTGTTCTGCCTTCAGAAGTTCACCCTTGTTCAGTTAGGCTCCTTCCTATGTCCTATGTCTTTCTCTGTTAGGTAAGTGTAGGTAACGGGTTTTCTTTTCATTTGTGGCCTTGTAATTTCTCACTGTCATCATCTTCATATACTATTAAATATTTTATGATGTTTTACCCACTAATTTTAGTTGTTTTCAACATATAAATTAACCTTCCACAACAGGAAGACCTATGATAACTTCTTTTGTTAGGAATTTTGGAAAGTTTTTATCTGAACCTGGTGTGATGGCACATCCCTGTAGCTACTCGGAAGGGTGAGGCAGGAAGATTTCTTGAGGCCACAAATTTGAGGCCAATCTGAGTAACATAGCCAGACTTCATCTCAAAAAAACTTTGTATCATCCTAATATACAGTTTAGCAACAGATTTATATTTAAAAAGACTATAGATCCAATATGACGATTTTGCTATCAAGTGTTTAATATTGGTATTCTACTTGTACTAGATCATTTTAAAGCTAGAAACCCCACAAATATTCTTAAGGACTCTAATTGTAATTTAAAAAAAAATCATAGAATTACAAGTATGTAATTTTACTTGGATACCCTTCATCTTCTTTGTTTATAACAGAGAGTAGCAACTAACAGAACACATGCTTAAAAGATCCACAAGTTAATAATCTGCATGGCATGGGCAGGGCACCTTACTAATTGTAAAGTTTCTAAATTATTCTTTATCCTTTTTTTTGTGGTGCTGGAGATCTAACACAAGGTCTCATGGATGCTATGCAAGTACTCCACCGAGTTGGATACCCAGCCCTGTGTTTTTTCCCCCAATTCTTCAGTCTTTCTTCTCGGTGCCTTTTTCTTAAATCCTGTCTGGCATATTCAGAGAGAAAGGGAGAGCAAGAGAGAATTACATGTATACTATGCCTTTCACTCAAAAATATGTAAGACAGACAGCATGGAAACTGGGCACATTATCTCTGAAATATCAGCAATGATTTCTGTAAGGAGAGTTGGTTAAACCATTCAGTGTACATTGAGGACCTTCCTTATTACAGATCCTAAGAGTGAGTCAAATATCAGTGCCTAATCTCAGAACTTTTTATTTGATCAATTAGTCAAAATACATACTGAAATTCCAAGTTTGCAATCATTTCAAAAAGATCATCGAATCTTGAATGTTTTGGCACTAAACACCTCTTTGTACAGTTTTCTGTTGCATTTCCTATCTGAGCCAGAAGATGGCAATGTTTCTCATTAAAATGGCCTTTTCTCATACCAATGCCTTTCTCCAGCTTCAAAATGGCAGTCACGTTTTTGTTTTTGATATGGTGTCTTGCTCTGTTGCCCAGGCTGGCTTCAACTTGCTAAATAGCTCAGGATGGCCTCAAACTTTCAATCCTACCTCAGCTTCCTGAGTGCTGGGATTATGGGTGTGCACCAATATGCCCGGTTTTACTTCTTGAATTTTAAAACATTAAATAATGTAACAAATACTAAAAGAACATTAACTCATTTGATAAACTACATGTGAAAATGTTTCACAGAGAGCTGCATCTTTAAAAGACATTCAAAATTGATATATTTTCGATTTTCTAAATGAGAAGGCGATAAATAACAGAGTTTATGATCTAATGCACTACTGGACCACTCCTGCCAGCTGAAAATTTTTTCTTTTTCTTTTTTACTTTGATACAGGGTCTTTCTATGTTGCTAAATTTTCCAGGCTGGGCTTGAATTTGTAACCCTCCTGTCTCAGCCTTCCAGAATGCTGGGATTACAGCCTCCACAACTGGCTCTAACATTTTAATAACTGATATGCTTCTGATTGCTTCATGCTTAACCTCTTAGGTCTCTTACCAAGAGAAACTTTTTACCCTTTGATCAGATTGGCAAACTACCAAACTGAGGGTCAAATCCAGCTTGCCAACCTATAAAGTTGGCCCGCATGGTTTAACATTTGGGAAATTTTACATTAAAATCTGAATTTCTGACTTCCCTCTAGGTATTGGGAAATGCAGCCACCTTGCTGGCAGAGGATAACAGTGGGCTGATGACGGAGAGTAGAGGCAAGCTTGGGAGGGCACGTGCTCAGTCCACTTTGTCACTGTCTATCTCTCAGCCTGCTAGCCTTCACTGTTTTCCTTCTTTAGTGATGCCTGTCCCCACAGGCCCTTATGCTTCTGACTATTCTAAGAAACAAGTGACTTGCTGCTAAGACTGGCATGCCAGATGAGCCATGAAAATACATCTTTTCTTTTTTTTTTTTTAATTAGTGCAGTTTGTGATACATAAAGAACACATTCTACGTGGGGAGTTGGTCCATGTTCACATACGGCGTCTTAGCCCTTTTTACTTCCTCTTCCTTCCCCTCCCTCCCCTTTCCCCTTTT
The DNA here is from genome assembly GCA_004026905.1 of Hystrix cristata. Taxonomy (NCBI): domain Eukaryota; kingdom Metazoa; phylum Chordata; class Mammalia; order Rodentia; family Hystricidae; genus Hystrix; species Hystrix cristata. The sequence goes on along the minus strand of PVJO010017570.1, from coordinate 14,629 downwards.
CCCCCAGATCTCCTTCCCATCTGCGAAAGGTCTACCTCCTGTTTCATCTGTCTTGTTTATTTTGCTTGCTTATTTACTTACTTAGTACTTACTGACTTATTTGAGACAGGGTCTCACTATATAGTTCAGGCTGGCCCAGGCTACATAGTGTGTGAGCTTGTCTCAAAAAATAAAAAAAAAGGGGGGGGGCTGAGGACGCAGTTAAGTGTGAAGGCCCTGAGTTCAATACTCTGTGCTAAAAACAAAATAAGTGCACTGAATAAGTCATTTTTCATTACACATGTTAATTATATTTTATAAGGGTGGTGCAAACACTAAACTAGCAAGGATTGATTCACTGATTCCAGAAAAAATACAGGGTTAGGGTCCTCCTCTTGTCACATGAATTAATTTTTGTAGTACTGGGGACTTAACTCAGGGTGTTTGCTAAGCTGTCTCCAGCCTTTTTTTAAACTTTGAGATAAAGTCTCAGTAACTTGCTCAGGTAGGACTCAAATTTATAATTCTCCTGCCTCAACCTCCCACATGCTGGATTACAGATGTGTGTCATAAAACTGGACTGGTCGCATTATTTTTTATAAACTGACCAATATGCAACCTTGTTTGTGTGTGTTTCTCTTTAAAGACACCTTACTTAATATGTATTGTTGATTTATTAACAATGAATTCCCTGCCAACAGCACTATGTAAGTCACGGCTGAATGAAACTTACTAATGCGTGTTTTCTCTACGGCATATCAAGGCTGTCTCGCTCTTCGGTAGAAAGCGCCTTGCTACTACGCTGTGGGAATCATTTTAAACAGCGAAATCAAATAAAAAACACAACGACGCAACAACACGGCACTCAATAGACCTCGAGAAGGATGTGCACAAGTACTTACAGTTAGAGCTGAAACAGGAAAGCAGAAGTTGCGGGTTAGCCTCAGCGGGGAACATGCGCAGTGGGCGAGTTCAGTTCTCACCCCTCTGAGGATGCGTTTGTCCAACAACAACTAGGAAAACACTGCTGAGCACTGATTTGGAGATCACAAACACATTTTAGTGATTAAGCAAATACGCAGGCACAGAATTAACAAATAATGAAGATTGACTGTAGGTTAAGGTTGCAAAAACGCAATTTTACAAAAATCCTAGCACTTGGGAGGCTGAGGCAGGAGGATTGCTGTGAGTTCGAGTCCAGCCTGGACTACGTAGAGAGACCCTGTCTCAAAAAACCAAAAATACATACATATTTTTTTTTTAATGTAGATTTTCTTTTTAACTTTTTGGTTGTTTTCCCTCCCCATTCTCCTTCATCTCTTCTAATACAGCCTCCACCACTTCCCAGCTCCCAGGTCAATAATGTATGAAGACAACTTAATTGACACAATTCCATCATTTCCTATGCTTAATCATATTTAGAAAGCCACATACATACATTGTTTTATAAAATTAGAATCATATTAAACACCCCTCATCACCTTACTTTTCTTATTCAGGAATCGCTCATGGAAATTCATCCAAATGAACCATATTTTCTAATCCATTTTTATAATGGCTATATAATATTCCAAACATTGGTGGGAAGTATATCGTGATTTGTTCAACTGTTTTCCTACTGATAAATATTCATTTTTTAAATTTTAATTTTTATTAGTACATATTTGCAGTAATAATGATTACATTTATCCTGGGGAGTTGGTACATGTACATTACACATCTTAATTCTTTTTACATCCCCTTTTTCTCCATTCCCTCACTAAATATTCACTTTGTTTATTCAAATTGTTTTAGTTTTGTTAGTTCAAACAATGGCACAATAAACTTCACAGGACATATATTGTTTTATTTCTATGGCCTAGGTGCCCCAAATGGTTGCTAGCTATTGCCAGATTATTTTCAGAAACAGCTCTCACAGATGATGTGTCCACATGCAGTATGTGAGAGTACTCTTATCACACATCCCTGTAGGAATAGATGTTATGTGTCTTTTTATTTTTACCAACTGGTGAAAGGATCATCTTGTTATTTTGATTTGCAGTCCCCTGACGACCACTGAATGTAGCAGTTTGTGTGTTATGATTTAAATGTGCTTATCTGAGCACAACCTAGTTTTCCTTGGGCTGTCTAATTTTTTTGCTGAAACAGCTTGTGTGTATGTGTGCATTAAAGAGTCTTTGTTTTTTTTGAACAGGGTCTCACTATGTAGTTCAGGCTGGCCTTGGACTTGTGGTGATCCTCCTGCTTCAGCCTCCCGAGTGCTGGGATTACAGGCATGAGCTGCAGTGACTGGTTGTGCATTAGAGATCTTAATCAAATAATTTATTTTGTGATTTAAAAATATGTATTTCTCTGAGTTTGTTATTATATATAGGTTTTGACTGTGGTCTTTTTCTCCCAAAATGATGCCAATTTCTATGGTCGTAATGTTTATCTTTTTAAAAAATATTCTTAGCTGTTGGTTTCCAGTTTCGTTTGTCCTGACCTTATATTGTACATGTTGTATCTTGTATCTTCTTGGAGGATGCTTATGATTTTCTTTTTAGCAGACAGAATCTTGCTATGTAGCCCAGGCTGTCCTTGAACTCGCAATCCTCCTACTTCAGCCTCTTGAGTGCTGGGATTACAGATGTGTGCCACCAGATCCAGCTTGATATGTATGTTTTAAATCCATATAAAATTTATTTTTGTGGGCTGGGGAATGTAGCTTAGTGGTAGAGCATTTGCCTAACGTATTTGAGGCTCTGTGTTCAATCTGCAGTACTTTAGGAAGAAACACTATTTTTGTACATGGTGCTAAGACAGGAATTCAATTTTCTTCCAGAGGACAAGTCGGTTGTACCGACACCATTTATCCAATACTCCATTCTTTTCCACTTTTTTGAAAATATTCCTTCATCAACATGAATTCTAGTATATTTGTTTGATATTTTGAGATATGGTCTTGCTATGTAGTCCACACCAGCCTTGAATTTACTATATACCCAGGCTGGCCTCAAGCTGGAAATGTTGCCTCAGCCCTGAGTGCGGTTCTAGTATATTAGGGCCAAATACATTCCACTGATCTGTTTGTCTATTTTTATACTGTGTTCATTCGATTACAACAGCTTTTTTCCCCTTCCCTTCCTTTCCCTTCCCTTCCCTCCTACCCCCTTTCTATGTTTGAAAGGGCAAGGCCTCATTAGTTACCCACACCAGCCTCAGACTCCTGCGCTCAAGGCGTCCTCTTGCCTTAGCCCTGGGTATCCGGAGTAGCTGGGACTAGAGGGGTGTGCCACCATGCTCAGCACATTTACTCTTCAACTTAAAGCTGATTTTCCCAGTTCCAAAAATCAAGATTCACAACAAAACAGTTCAAGCCCTAAACCCTTTTCATTCATTAGAACGGCATCAAATACAGTATTTGTGTTGAAGAACTGATATTTTCCCAGTTAAGAACATGTTATGTCTTTCCTTTGTGGCTCTCAGAAAGATCTTGTAGTTTCTTTTATATAGGTCATAGTCTCTTTTGTTGTGGTGGTGGTGGTGTTGGAGATCAACGTGAGTTCCTTGGACATGCTAGGCAAGTGCTCTACTACTGAGTTACATCCTGGGCCCTTGTTCTTAGACTTGTTACCCAGATTTCCAAGTACAGTTACATGCTGCATAATGATGTTTCAGTCTCACAGGCTTACAATAGAGCTGGAAAATTCCTGTCACAATATGATAGCATTTGAAACTACACATTATTATAAATGAGTCAAAAAGCTAAAAGAAGAAAAACGTTACAGTAAGCTTATTATTGAAGAAAGAAAATAGATGTAGTGGAGCCGAAAGGCAGTAAGTTTATAAAGTGCCCAGTAGAGCACAGTAATGTCCTTGACCTTCGCACTCACTCACTGAGTTCCCCCAGAGCAGCTTCCAGCCCTGCAGCTCCTTCATGGTAAGTACACTACACAGGTGTATCATTTTTTTATCTTTAACACTTTATTTTCACTGTACTTTTTCTACATTTAGATATGTTCATATACGTAACCACTTACCTTTGTGTTTCAGTGGCCTACCATAGTCATCACAGTAACGTCCTGTACAGCTTTGTAGCCGAGGAGGCACAGGCTGCCCCATGGGGGTGTAGGCCTGGTGTGTAGCAGGCTGTCACATCTAGGTCGGTCTAAGTTCACTCCGTGATGTTTGCACAGCGGTGAAATCATCTAATGACACACTTCTCAGAACAAATCCCCGTTGTTAAGCAATATATGACTGTGTTTGATAGATTTTGTTGCTATTATGAATGAGAAAATTTTCCATTCCTTTTGCCAGGAAATTATTTTTCACATAAAAGAGTATTGATATATGTACTTTTAATTTATAAGCCACCTTATGAAGTTTATTAATCTTTTTTTATTTTTGTGGCACTAGGGCCTGAACCCGGGGCACTCTACCCCCTTGCCACCCCCACCCTGTGCATACCTTTTTAAAATTTTGAGACAAGGTCTTGCTGAGGTGCTCAAGGCCACCCTCAGACCTGGGATCCTCTCACTTTAGGCTGCCAAGCAGCTGGGATTTCAGGTGTGCACCACCACGTCTGGCTGATGTTCTTAGTTTTAAAAGAAATAGCTACCAAATTTTATCAAGTGCTTCTTAGGGATTAAATGATATAATGTGTTTCCTTTAACTTATTGATGTACTTGTAATGAAATATGTTGCTATGTTTCCTGATGTTGAATTATCTTTGCCTTTCTGGAGTATACTACTTGATCATGTTGTATATGCTTGTTCACTTGCTGTATAGTAGGAGGCCAGGGCACGGCCACGCGGCTGAGCAGTTGGGTACAACCTACCAGTTGAGGAGACTTATTAAGCACGGGCACAGAACAGCAGCACCCAAGCCTGACGTGGGGTCAAGCTGAGCCCTACAGCCAGTACCACGGGAACATGCTGGCATGAGAACACACTGAACCTGGCACCTGATGTCAACCTTCTAGCATGCGATCAAGTGGGACCACCTGGATCAACTATCAAAGAAGACATAAAAGGTCGACTGCGATTGCCTTTGGGGCCATGGCCCTCTTCTTCTTGCAGTTACTGGTTCTGCTTCCAGGATGTATCTTCTCTTTTTCTTTCAAAGTACCCTTTTCACCCTGAGCACTTCTTTTTCTTTTGCTTATTTCTGTATTAAAACAAATGATAATTTTTCACATCCACCAATTGTCCTGGGCAATTCACTGATGAAGAAAAATAACCTGGAGCTGGGCGTAGTGGCACATGCCTACAATCCCAGCCCTCAGGAGGCTGAGGCAGGAGGATTTCTGCCAGTTCAAGGTCAACCTGGGATACATACTGAGTTCAAGGGCAACCTGAAAAAACAAAAGAACCTGGAAAACATTGCTGGTTCCTATCCCATCCTATAACTGTTACACTGTCAGATTCTAGTTACTGTATTTTATTTTGAATTTTTGCATCATTTTCAAAAGTGACAAGTGAAATTCCCCCCAACCCCAATCCTTCTTTCCCTTTCTTCCCTTTCCTTTTTTCTGGAGCTGGGAGATTGAACCCACAGCCTCACACATACTAGGCAACTTCTCTACCACCTACCTACGTTTCTAGCCCTGAAATTTTTCATTTTTGTTATTAAATTACATAGGCTTTATTAGAAATGATGGGAAAAAAAAGGTGGGGAAAAGTTTTTCACCCTTTTCTATGGCATATTAGTACTCAACATTGAAATTATTTATTACTTAGAGAGTAAGTAAATCTCAGCTGCTGATTCCTTGATTCCAGTCTTACAGTGGTAGTTGTTTAATATGCTTTTCAATCGCTTTTGTGGTAATTGGTATATACAAAGTTTCCATTCTATTCCCCTCACCTTTTTGTTTTGAGACAGGGTCTCATTATGTAGTTCAGGCTGGTCTTGAACTCACTAGGTAGCCCAGGATGGCCTTGAACTTGCAGTGATCCTCCTGCCTCAGACTCCTGAATATTGGGATCACAGGTGTGAATCACCATGCCCAGACTCTTCTTTTTCTGTTCTGGATTGAACCCAGAACCTTCACACTGACATACATCTCCAGACTTTGTTCAGTTTTTTGTTGTTGCTGTTTGTTTTTGTTTCTGTGAGTGCTGGAGATCGAACTCATGGCCTTGCACTTGCTAGGCAAGCACTCAACTGCTTGAGCTAAATCCCCAAGCCCTGTTCAGTTTTTATTTTTTGAGACAGAGTCTTGCTAAATTGCCCAGGTTGGACTTGAACTTTTGAGCCTCTTGCCTCAGCCTTCCAGAGTGCTGAGATTATAGACAAAAATCACTGTATCTGGCTTTCCTCTCTCCTTCCTCTCTTTCTGTACTGGATATTGAACCTAGAACCTTCCACACTGAGGTACATCCCCAGACCCTTTTTGAAAATTTTGAGACAGGTCTCACTAAATTGCCCAGGCAGGCCTTGAATTTACAATTCTCCTGCCTCAGCCTCCTGAGCCACTGGGATTATAGCCATGCACCACCACGTCCAGCATTCAAAGGTTTCTATTTCTTTTTAGGACCATTTTGATAATTCAAATTTTGTTGAGAAAGCATGAATTTTTCTCCAGCCTTCTAGATTTGTTTCTTTTATGCAGTTATACATGGAAATCTCTTACATTTCTTCTAATCTTGCTAGTAATGATGGTTTCTTTTTTTCTTTCTTCCTTCTTTCTTTCTCTTCCTTTCTTTTTTTCCTTCTTTCATTCTTTCCTTCTTTTTTTTGGCAATACTTGGGATTAGACTCAGGGCCTTTGAACTGAAATACATTCCCAGCTCTTTTAAAAAAATTTTGTCGTGCTTACTGCAGCAGCACATATACTAAAAAAAGTTTTGTCTCATTAAGTTGCTGAATTGCCCAGGCTGCGTTTGAACTTGTGATTCTCTTGTCTCGTCCTCCCAGATTGCTGGCATTACAGGTGTGTATCACCATGCCCAGCTATATTTTTCTTTTAGTTTTATTCTTATAGGTATAATTGAAATATAATAAAATGAGCATACACAAAATGTTTAATTTTGTAATTTTGACAAATGTATGCATCAATAAAACATCACCACAATAATGATAATGAAAAAGTACCTACCATCCCCAAAAGTTTCCTCATGCCTCTTGATAGTTCCATCTTCCAGTGCCTCTAAATACCCTCATGGCTATCCCTTCCCTGGGTAATCACTCATCTGTTTTCTTTCTTTCTTTTTCTTTCTTTCTTTCTTTCTTTCTTTCTTTCTTTTAATTTTTTTTGAGACAATGTCTCATTATGTAGTTCAGGCTGGCCTTTAACTCACTGTCTAGCCCAGGCTGGCTTTAAACTCACAGCAATCCTCTGCCTCAGCCTCTTCAGTGCTGGAATTACAGGCTTGTGCTACCTCGTCTGCTCTTTACAGACTGGCTTTCATATATCTGAAATACATGTTAGTCAGTTTTTTCATCAGTATAACAAAATATTAGAAATAGTTGACTCAGAAAAGGTTTATTTTGGCTCTTGGTTTTAGTTGTTCCAGCCCATGATTGGGGGACCTATTGCTTTTAGGCCTCTGGTGGGGCTGCTGGATGGCAATGGTGGTGTCTTAGTTATTTTGTCATTGCTAGGACAAAATGCCTGACACCCGCAAGTTAAAGGAGGAAGGGTTTATTTCAGCTCACAGTTTGTAGAGATTTCAGTCCATAGTCAGCTGGTTCCAAGACAGAGTGGCATAGCAGAGAAGAGACAGTCCATGGCAGGGCAGGCAGAATAAAAGCAGCAGCAGTGAGCCTCCCTTTCACTTTTCATTCCATTCAGGCTACAAACTTTGGTGTCACCTACACCCAGGGTGGGGCTTCTGTCTTCTGTAAATCCATCCAGCTACACCAAGAACCATGCTAATCCAATCAGAGGACTGATCAGTTACTGCATACCCACTTGGGAGCACATGAGGCTTTGGGGGACATTTTAGATACAAACCATAACAAGCAGGGAGTGCTTGGTAGAGCAAATGGCTCAATTCATGGCAGGAAGCAAAGAGAAATGATGGGACCAAAGTTCCACAATCTCCCCGTTCATGGCCTTAATGACCTAGGACCTCCTACTAGGCACCATCTCTCAAAGGTTCCATCAACTCCCAGTAGTGCCATTGTGGGCACCATGCCTTTAAAACATGGATCTGTGTGTGTGTGTGTTTGGGGGGGAGTCAAGATCCAAACTATAGCACCCTGCTTTTATCTTCTTATTGAAGTGTGTGTTCAAATCATTTGCCCTTTTAAAAATTGGATCATTTATTATATAGTAAAAACTGATTTTTGATAGTATAAACAATATATTCTGAATATAAATTCATTATCAGATATGTGCTTCACAAAGAAATATGTCAGTATGTACTGGTAGAAGCCAAGACAGTAGAGATAGAATTAGGTTTTGAGAGAATTTATTCATGGGGACTAGAACATAAAATTAGACAAAAGAAAATTAGATAAACTTATTGATCATGGTCCTGAGGAGACCTGAAGAGATAATATATATCCAGAAGTAGGATGGTTCTAAAAAATATGGAAAAAGTGATTGCCTAAAGTGAGTAAGATTACTAAAAGGGGATGATAAAACTCCAAAAACAGTTAAGGGCAGATGGTACCACTTAACCATCTGATGACAGGAGCACAATTAGTATAATGAGTGGTAAGGAGTGCAGAGAAGGATAGGGAACAATGGGTCAGTCTAAGAGCCTGACTCCCATCCCATCTTTGCCCAGGTACTGATTTTTTTTTTTGTACAGGGGATTGAATCCAGGGTCTTTGAACTGAGCTATAGCCTCAGCTCTTTTTATTTTTATTTTGAGATAGGTCTGGCTAAATTGTTAAATTGCTCAGGCTAGGCTCAACTTTTGATCCTCCAGCCTCACCTCCCTGAGTGCTGGGATTACAGGCATGTACCACCACGCCTGGCGATACTAAAGCTTCTTGAGCCTCCTAGCTCCTCCCTTGACTGGACAGTGGAGAGCCATTGGGTTTTCAGTGCCTGGTCTCTGTGTTCTGGATATGTGTCTGATTTTGATGATGGTTTGATTTTGATTCTTGGTTTGAATGCTCTGTTGGTTTTGGTTTTTTCTGGCTTCAGTTTAGTCTTTTGACCTGTGCAAAACTTTCAACACATTTTTCAACTCTTTTCAGAAATCTCCACCAGTTATATGCTTTGTGACTATGGCAATAACCTCATTAATTACTCCCCCAAACAACAGACTTTTACTAAAGGCAATTTAGAACTTCTCTTTGAGAGATTTCTCTTTGGCCCCTTTGGGATATGTGAGATCTCCTTAAACTTGCCCAGCTAGGAGGTACTGCGGCTCTTGGGACCTAAGATCTCTTCATAGTGGGGATCAGCTTGCAGGACTTTGATTGGTAAGAGGGGGCTCTAAAAAAAGAAAAGGTCTCTGAGCTTGAGTATTCAGTCACATAAGGACTCTCTCTCACCAATAGTCCAGTCTTTCTCATTCACCTCCAACTAAACCTTACAACACTACGCTCACTTACACCTCTCCTTGTGTGTGAAACCTGTTCTCTCCCTTTCAGCATTTCAAGAGAACATAACTCCCTGGGTCCTGAATGCGTTGGTTGTCTTCTGGCTACCTGGAAGCAGGTAGGCTGAGAGCACATTGAGATACTCTTTTGGAATTCTTCATGCTGCATATAGGTTTGTAAGCCAGTATCTCACACAGACATGCTGTCCTCCAACACCCTGTGATGGGCTCACATTTCCCTCTACTTAGGTACTCCAATCTGGTTTTGAAGTTTTCTCAAGAAACCCAAGTGTGTTCTTAAATTCCGGTAAGGCTCTGTAAGCACATTATCTCTCCCTGAGTAAACGCGCCCTCCTCATACTCTGGACATAGCAAGGCTCGAGTCTGACACCACAGAACAGGGCTCCAGGCAGTAAGAGTGAAAAATATAGAAAACTCATCCCACACAGAGTTGGTGATGATTTTGTGGAATCTTCTACAGATAAGTTGAAATAAATTTTCTATATGTTCAAAATGAGAAAATGGAATGGTAAAAATACTGACAAAAATTTGAATTATACTGGTAATTCTTTAGTAACTTATCTAGTTTACATATCCAACATTTAAATGTATTTTTCTCTATGACTTATTTAATAAAACTAGAAAATAAAGAGAATTTTGGATTATCGTTTGTTCACTATCCAGACTTTCATCTGTAAGCCAGCTAAGTGACAGGGCTATTTGACACAGTTGATTTTTATCTTCTAATCCATCCTCGGAATGTCTGCCATGGGTGGATGTTATGCAGTTGAAGCATAAATGCTGTAAAAATTAATCCCCCTAGCATGAAGGCTGCTGCAACAGCAATAAGTGTGTCTCCTGGAAATGGCAATGGTACTTCGTCAACATAAATCTGCAATAGAAAAAGCAGTCTTTAAACTTTCTGAAACTAGTTTGCAAAAACACTGGATATTATATGATTCCCACAATTAATCATCTAGCAAAATTCCATTGAGAGTTATGCAGAATCTTCAGCATCTATCAAGCATCCACACTACCATTCTCCAGAATGCCCTTTCCCTGAGCCTTGCCCATAACACAAATTCTGCTCATTTTTTCTCTTTAGAGTCTCTTGGATTGACACCTGTCATGTTATTTCCTTAATCATCACCCCATTTGATATCTTATCTATTCACTATACCTGAAATTCTTCAACTAAGTTACAAAAAGTGACCCCTGGAATGATGGACACTCTGAAGTGGAAAAGCTCAGAGCCCTGTGGACAAAAACACACCTGGTCATTAGCAGCATCAACATGTATATTTCCTTTAAGTAAAAATACATTGAGGTCACTTTCCCTATGGATACTCTATAGAAAGATTCCTATTCCCTTCCTAAAACTCTTGGACATGTGCATCATGCATTAAAAAGAGGAATTAATAATAGACTTTTTAAATTTAGAATAAAGAAGAAACAAAAACATAAAACCTCACTAGGCCTTGATGAGTATTTTGGGCTCTCAATATTTGTAGCTCTGATGTACCCCCTAATTTTAATGGTTTACACAATTGCCTGGATTATATGGACAGCAGGTACTAGAAGACGTATGCTCATTTCTTTTCCCTAAATTATGGAGATACCCTTTCTGCTCTACTTTAGATAATCTGTCTTGTCTATTAGTTTAACAAACAGTAAGTGAATATTAAATTTAACTTCAGACCCTTTTAGAAGTAATAACATCAAGAGAAATGGCAGAAAAGTAAACAATTCCTATATGCTTTATTTTAATTTATTTTTTGGTGCTGGGATTGAATGCAGCATCTCGGGTACATTAAGCAGACTCTCCTATGGAACTATACCACTGGTCCTCCCCATACACCTTCAAATTGCTATTCCTCTACTCAGGGATATCTATACCATAAAACTAACATCATGGTTTAGACATATATACATATATATATGCTTTTTTTTTCTTTTTCTTTCTTTTTTTTTTTTTTTTTTTTTTTTTTTTTTTTTTTTTTTGTGCTGAGGATCAAGCCCAGGGCCTTGTGAGTGCTAGGCAAACACTGCCACCGAGCCACAACCCCAGCCCCAAGACATGTTTTATCTAAACCTGGCACAATAAAAAAATTCTAACAACTTACCTTTATACTTAAATTGAGACCTGAGGGATTATACACCGAAGCATGAAGAACTGGTTCTAAGTAATGTTTAATTTTTTTCATATTTTCTGGTATAGTGTGTTCTAAAAAGACATGAAATATATTTGAAGCACACATAAGTCATTTTCTCATTTTGCATAAAGTTTGTTTCATGCATTAAGGTACAATGAAAGATTCCATTGTACAACACGACTAAGTTATCTCATACTTTCAGTTCTGCTTGGCTTTTTGCTTTGTTTTGTTTTTTTTGGTACTGGGGATCGAACTCAGGGCCTTGTGCTTGGTAGGCAAGCACTTTAACCACTGAGCTAAATCCCCAGTCCCCATCTGCTTGGCTTTTTAGGAGACATCCTTAGGAGAAATAAGGCCCAGTATTCCACATTGCCTTCATTGATATCCTCCAGAAAGACAAAACTCTTGAACACTTTTCTTCTGGCTGAACTTTTCCTTCAATCCTTTGCTCAGTCCTAACCTCAACAGTCTTTGTGTTTTTGGCAATGAGATCATCTCAGACCTCCTTGGAGGTGAGTAAATGATTTTTAATCAGGCAAAAGTAAAGTTCCACAACAGGATTACTTCAGTCTTTCTCAAAAGAAGCTGGGTGTGGTGGCACATGGCTCTAATCCCAGCACTTGGGAGACTGAGGCAGAAGGATTGCCTTGAGTTTGAGGCCAGCTCGGCTACAATAGTGATTTCCAGGCTAGCCTGAACTGCTTAGTGAGACCCTGCATTGAAAAAGCAAAAAACAAAAAAAACCAAAAAAACACAAAAAAAACCCCCAAAACTCAAAAAACAAAAGGAGCAATCAGGAATTCTTGCCTTTCTTGCCATTTTTTCTAGATAGTATGGGGCTTAGAAATTCCAAATTTCAGTGGTATAACTGTATGTGGGATCTAAGGGAAAAAATAAATTCTGCTTATAGCATTAGCCGGTCTCCATAGTGTAAATATTCTCATTATGGCTAATTTCAAACTACCAATGATTTAAATGGCTTAACAGCCAGCTTGTAAGATGTTTCAATATTTAACAATTAGTAGCAAGCTCCAATATACAACAGAAAATAGGGATATTAGTTAAAGCAAAATATTTGGTAGTTTTAATTTACTGATTTCTAAAATTTCAAAAGTACATATACATTGGGCAGAATAAGACTCACTGAATTCCAAATGTCTGCATATTTAGTAATGTATTAATGATTGATAAAATTTCTAATTTTTTGTTTTTTTTATTCATGTAATTAAAAGTCATATCCTAAAAGAAAATAAAAAAAATCAGAAGTTGGATCCTATGGATTATCTGGCAAAAGCTTCTGTAACCTCCTGTGCTACATTGAAAAAATGAGAAACTGGGCCTGGTGGCGCACACCTTTAATCCCAGCTACGTGGGAGGCTGAGGCAAGAGGATCACAAATTCAAAGCTAGTCTAGGCAATTTATCTCTCTCTTTTCCTCCCTCCCTTCTTCCCTCCCTCTTTCTCTTAAAATAAATCCCCAGAATTTGTTTCAAAATAAACATATAAAAGGTCTGGAGATGTAGCTAAGTGTCCCTGGGTTTAATCCCCAATACAGCGAAAACAAAGTGAGACCCCAGACTTGCATCTAGCACAAATTCAATCATTACTAATCTACAAAATGATTTTCACTTTTTTTTTTTGCAGTTCAAGTTCTTGAAATACTTTTATGCTGTAGAATCCAAGTCACTGGAAATGATGAGGATTTAACTGGGAGGTTATAGAAGGTGCTGCCGGACAATCTATAAAATCTGACTTCTAATATTTTATTAAATTTTCTTTTAGATCTGCCTTAGTTACTTTTCGTTGCTGAGACAAAATACTGACACCCAAAGTTAGGGGAACAAAGGTTTATTTGGCTCACAGTTTGTAAAGGTTTTCAGTCCACAATCAGCTGGATCCAAGGCAGGGTGGCATGGCAGACAGGCAGAAGGCAGCAAGGCAAGCAAGGGGGACGAAAAAGGAATAGACAAGCCTCTTTCTGTCCCTTATATTTTATCCAGGCCATCTGCCCTTAGGGTGAGTAGCACTCATACCCTTAATCCCAGCACCCTTAATCCTAGCATCACATCCTTGATCTCAGCAGAATTATGACATACCAATCGTGGACTAATTTAGTAATCACACACTCGAGATCCAGCCACCTCTGAAAACACCCCACCTATGACCACATGAGGTTTTGGGGGGACATCTAGACACAAACCATAACAGGATCTGACTTTTAATTATATGAATAAAATTTCTTGGAGTTTTTTTTATGGTAAATTAATCGAAAAGATGCAGCAGCATGGCAGTGGATTGGAACCCTTTTCCAAATAACTCCTGCTGTAAACAGGCTATGTAAACCACTGATCTCTGTAAACAATTGCTAATATTACTTGTAAGATAAAATAGTTAAAAAAGACAGCAAACCCTACTTAGTTGCCAGTTTTTCCTCATATTCACTTCAGCCACAGTAACCAAATATGGAGATTTCACTGGAACAAATTTATTGTCTCTGAAAATTTCCAAGGAAATTGGATATTGTGTAACTGGAAATTTAAAACGAGGAACCTAAAATACAAATTCCAAGAATGATTATAAATTTGGAAAATTCAATGGTAATGTCACTTCCTGGTCAAGAATGAACAGACATATTCCCAATTGTTGGCTATTCTAAACAAAATGTTCTTTTTAGGCTTTCTGCCTTTGAGTCATGCAGAACCCGTGTGAATCCCAAGGCATTATACAAACACTGTGGTAATGAAATTCTTAGCTTTTGATTGGCCTTTTCACTGGTATTAAACCTTATATCATTCAAACTTTCTTGTTCTTTTTTATTTTTTGTTAAACTATATCCCATGACACCCTGCATGAATTGAGTCTCATCCATGCCCCTTACCATACACTCTTTGCTGGCCACTATCTTTCAGGCACACTTCAGGCTGGTCTTGAACTATGTAGCCCAGGCTGGCCTTGAATTTGTGGCAATCCTCCTGCCTCAGCCTCCTGAGTGCTGGAATCACAGGTGTGTGCCA
>PVJO010017569.1:0-38887 GCA_004026905.1 Hystrix cristata | reverse complement strand
GACCAGTCTACATTCCCACCAACAGTGGAGGAGTGTTCCTTTTTCCCCACAGCCCCGCCAGCATTTGTTATTGGTTGATTTTTCCATATACGCAGTTCTTTCTGGAGTGAGGTGGAATCTTAATGTTGTTTTGATTTGCATTTCTCGAATGACTAGTGATGTTGAACATTTCTTCATATATTTATTTGCCATTTTTATTCAACATAGTTCTAGAAACATTAACTTCTTTTTTCATCACCGCTAAAAGTCTGAAATACTTGCCCTCCCTTTTGTAGGTCAAATACCAAGGCTTTCTAAAGTCAACCTCTTCACTCTGCTCAGTCTGTGGATGGAGCTCTTCCCAGGAGTAGAAGCCCAAAGGCAAAAATCTCAGGTATAATTTATTTCCAAAACTAGTTTTTATCCTTAGAAAAGCAGTAACCTAAAATTTGATTTTATTTGTTCTAGTTGAAGTCACACTTAAAACCAAAATCAGCAAGCTTTAAGATTTGAGTAATACCTTTATGGTTTATAGTGATACTTGTAATTAACGGTGGTAATAGTTCATCTTTCCAATCTAAAAATAGAGTAGTCAATCAGACTGTGCCATGTTTATTAGGTAGATGGTATTTATATGTTAGTTGGCACAATAAGATTATTGTCCATAACATGTAATTTATTACCCAATTATATATTGCTGATGTTTTATCTAGGTCATTTTTCCCTCTCTAACGGACATAAAAATTGCTTAGAGACCATGTCTTATTTTACTGAGTGTACCCTTTAAAATCTACTATTTTATTAACAGTTAATCTACTGATGCTAAGTGGTTTCTTGTTCCATGTAAGTCCTTTTATTTAATCTCAGATAATCAAACCAGGTTAGGAATGTATATTAAGAATAATCATAAAGGGGCTGAGGGTTTAGCTCAAGTGGTAGCACTTGCCTAGCAAGCACAAGGCCCTGAGTTCGATCCCCAGCACCTCAAAACAAACAAAAAAGAATAATCATAAAACCCAATATATTGGAAATATATACATACATCTCTATTTCTTTACCATTTACAGTAGTATAATTTTTCCAATTTAATTGCATATAGTCTTCATAGAGTATAAACATCAACAATGTATAATTGGGTGATAAATGATACAGTATTGACAATAATCTTATTGGGCCTAACCAACATATGCATACTACATACATGATAAACATGGCACAGTCTAGGAGAATGACTTCTATTTTTGGATTGAGAAAGATGAGCTATTACCACTGTGAGTTACAATATCTATTGGGAGAAAAAAAATGTTTTTTAAGATAAAGTAATAATATCGTTTCACTTAAATTCTGTATTCTGCCTTTGTTACACAAAGAAAGTCACAGAAGTTCCAAGATGCAATATGACATGTAATTGTATTGGAAATACTGCTGTTGACATTTTTACCAGCATTTTGTCTTTCTAAAAGTGTTTATAAGATACCAGAATAATATATGCCCATATATTATTTACAAAGTAGACAAATAATTCTTCATATTTCTACCACCTAGAGGCTAACATTTTTGTATTCTCAATCTCTATTTCCTTTACTCATTGGAGAGCATTTGGTTCTAGATTCTACCCTTTTCAGTTAACATAGGAAAATGCATATGTTGCAATATTATTATAAACATTAAAACAGAATGTAATCTAGTGTCGTAAGAGCAGCCAGTGGTTTTGAGGCCAGCTTGCCTAGGTTCAATTCCTGGCTCCATCTCCTACCAGTGTAATTTGTGTAATTTGGGGTAAATTGCTTTACCTCTCTGTCAACTTCTTTATTTTACTGGTACATACTACCTGAGATGTTTATGGGCTGTGAATGACTTACTATGTGTAAAGCTCTAAGTGCTTGGCTCACACTATGTACTATGTGGTTTTTATTGTGATTTTAATAAATTATGTAAGAGTTGTATCAGTGATCCTATCTGACCTCTTATTAGACATTTAGGTTGTAATTTTTGCCAACCTTAGTGTATTATGAACTTATAATCAATTCCAAATATAACCGACACCTGAGTTTTTCTATTGCCAAATATTTAGACTGTTTGGATACTCTTTAAGGATTGTTTATGGTATACAGTGAATACGAAACTAAGAAGTTTTAGCTGGGTGTGGTAGTATACACCTGTAATCCCAGCACCTGGCAGGCTGAAGCAGGAAGATTGTCATGAGTTCAAGGCCAGCCTGAACTACACAGTGAGACCTGTCTCAAAAAACAAACAAAAAAAATAGGAATTTTTAAGAGACCAGTACAAAACTGAATAAGTGAGAGGAAAAGTAATTTTTTGTGAGACATGGTGGGGGAATATAACTGATTAAAAATCTTAGAGTAGAAATCCAGCACTGTGATAATGGCTGTCATTTAAAATAATTATCTCTGTTACTAGTTCATAGTTCTTCATTTTAGGTAGACTTTAATGAATTACTGCAAGTCTAAGAGTTAGAATAACTTGTTCCTTCATTTTTCTCTGCATATCTCATATTGTTCCTTTCTCTCAACTCTTTACATTGTGTCCTCTGGTACTTTTTATATTAATAAGGCACCCCTTGTTTCTCTACTTTCTGTTGTACTTGAACAGAAACCTCATTCCTGGGATGTGGTTTTCTTAAAGACTTCTCCTTAGAAATTCCTTTTCTGGAATCCAGCACTTGTTTCGTGTGACTCAGGTTAATATTCACCAAGTTTCCCATTTACACTTTGAGAATTTTCCCCAATTTATGAACTATCTCACCTACTTTGGGGTTCACAGAATTCAACTATTTCCCTTTGTCTTAATCTACTCACACATAGTCACTTTGCTGTGCTCATAAATCATAAGGTCTGTGGGAGGATTGCACCCTGAGCAACTGGGTATATGGCTAGCACTTAGCAGAGGTTGGATGAGTACTTGTTGAAGTAGAGGACTTTAGCTCCTGCCTCAAAACTTGATTTCTACTTCAGGTTTCACTTTTAAAGGAGACTTGTGGACATCCCTTTATGTTTGTTTAAACTGCTGCTATTATAAATTATCACAAGGTTTATGACTACAATAAACATTTATTATCATACAGTTCAAAGTAGGTCTCACTGGCTAAAAGTGTCAGCAGAGTTCCTTCTGGAAGCGCTCAGGAAAAATTGTTTCTTTGCCTTTTCCATCTTTGCCTACATTCGTGGGCTCATGGTTCCCCTCTGTCTTCAAAGTTAGCAATAGCCAGTTGAGTCTTTCTCATGCTGTATCAGCCTGACTTTTCCGCTTCCCTTTTTCGACTATAATGACCCTTGTGATAACATTGGGTCCACTGATAATCCAGGATATTCGCCCCATCTCAAAGCAACTTTAATTCCATCTATAACCTTAATTCCCCTTTGCCATGTAACATAACATAGTCACAGGCTCCAGGGGCCTTTATTCTGCACATCACAGTCTCTATGTAATACTTTTGTTGCGTATTTTCTTATCTTTTCAACTCCAATTAACTTACCTCTGTTCTATGTAGTCCTTCATAGCCATGGATACCCTTTGGAATTTTCCATCATTCAAAATTGCCCTAGTTCTGGAATTGTAAACTACGAAATTTTTTCTAATCAGTTTCAATCCTGTGTTATGGGAAAGTATAGAAAGCCATTTTAAAGGCCTTATTTACTACATACCTGAGCAAAGTAGAAGTCAATGCAGAGTCCTGGCAAGGACAAAAAAAAAAGGAATGGTCCAAAGTCAAGAAAATTAAATATGGAAATATTGAATTAATAATATTAATCTTTTCCCCCCTTAATCTGGTTTTAATTAGAAAAATGAAGAGGGAAAGTGTGGACCATCAGGAGATAATGAAGAGATGGCCAGTGTATCTACTGACAAAAAACAGGTGAACTTTTGTGATGTTTTAAATGACATATGTGCTCATAATAACAAAGCAAAAGGAATGGTATGAAATAGAATAAAACACCCTCTTATTTTCCAGTTCCCTACTCCTACTTCCAAGGGAGTTTCTTATATGCATTTCTAAAAATTTTCTGTGCATTTACAAGCCTATATGTCTCTTCTGTTTAAAAAGTAAAAAAAGATTTGGGATTATTCTATGATATGTTCTTACATCTTGATTTTTTAAAATTTTCAAATATAACTCTTGATATCTTTTAATATTAATTTTTACAGATGTGTCGAGAAACACCCCTCCATGGTTCTCTCACACGTCTATGAATCTTGTTGGTTATGCCAAGAGTAGTACAAGGCCCTGATTGCTCCTTATATAGGCCATTTCTCAGAGTTGTGTTTGCAGTAAGTAACTTTGAGGGTGGAGGTAATATCTTCCTTTTGAATGAAGAGCAGAGTTTGCCATGAAACAATGGGATCCCCAGACTCAGTGTTCCTCTCCTGTAATACACTCCATTGCATGTCCAGGCAACTGTCTGGGCCTGTCTGCACCCAGCTGGATTACCCTTCCCGTGGTACTTGAGGGAATGAACTGTCATAGACATGATGCTCATAGTACTGTGCTATGAGTAGTAACCTAGGAGTTTCATGTCTTCTGATAATATCCATGCAACAATAACAGGTAGTTGGTAAGTAGGATAAAAGTCAAAGCCCAGACCTGAAAGGTGGATGTTGTCTTTCTGATACTGCATAGTATTTCCTTGTTACTTTAATGTTTTGACTTTTATAGGGATTCTGATGCATTGCATATGGAATAAAGATCAAGCATTCAATCATTTGTTTATATTTTTATTTTTTGGGATGGAGTCTCACTTCGTTACCCAGGCTGGTCTCAAAACACCTGGGCTTAAGTAGTCATCCTGCCTCAGCCTCCCAGATGGTTGGGACTACAGACATACACCATGGCCCTGGCATAAGCATTTATATTTTGAAAGGAGTTACTTTGATGATTCTGTTGTACATTCCTGATGAGACTTCCATATTAGTTTTGAGAGGAAGTCTCTAAAATGCCTAACAAGGATATAGAAATATTTATCTTTGAATATTTAGATATTTTCATTATACAAAACACAAAGAGAAAAAATATTGAATTGCCATTTAAGTAAATATACTAATTCATATAGAAAACAGACTGTCCTTTTTACTCATGTTTTAATGTAAGACTCTGACTAAGATTGCTTAAATGACTCACCAAGATATTAGTGAAACAAAATCAAGATCCAAGACAGCAACTCACTGAAAAAAATTCAATCTTCTAGTAGTTGTAGTAAGCGGAGGTGCCAGAGTGGAGTGCAACTTAGCCTTAGGTTTGTTTTTGTCTCAAACTTGATATTTTGGCCTCTCTAGACAGAAAAAAATAAACACATTTTTTTTTCATATTTCTTAGGAAAAATTTTTTAGGAAGAGTCAGGGTTTTGTGCTCAGGGGTTCAGGGAATCTGGCTTTATTTCTGCCTAATAGTAGACTGCCTGCTTGACAGACTGAAGCTAACATCATTCACTTGCAGCCACTTCCACTGGTGTCATTGGTTCAGTTTAACAACATGGACACTGGCACTGAGTTCTTTCAATAAGGCGTCATCAGTTGTCTTCCATCGTGATCAGTTTTTAAAACAAACTTGCTGGAAGTATTCAGAAGTGGATAACTATACAGTATTTTGTACTCGAGGAAGGTATAATTCTAAAATGTTTTGAGATGGGGAGGGGAAATTCTAGGTAAATTTGTTTTTGTTTTGTTTTTTTAAAGGAAGACATTAATTTATTTAAAATTTATAGCAATCTATCTTTTTTAAATTTTATTTTAATGGTACATTTTATATGTACATAGTGATAACATTCATCATAGGGAATTTGTACCTGTACATGATATATCTTGTTGTTTCTTTGATTTGAAGCTCTTTTAAAAAGCCAATATAGCCGGGTGTGGTTGGGCATGCCTGTAATCCCAGCACTCAGGAGGCTGAGGCAGGAGGATCACCATGAGTTTGAAACCAGCCTGGACTACATAATTCAAGGCCAGCCTGGACTATTTAGTGAGACCCTGTCTCAAAAAACCAAAAAACCAAAAAAAAAAAAAGAAAAAAAAAGCCAATATAGGTACTTTTTTCATACTTTAAATATATTCTTACATATATATTTTGTAAAGAAAAGATTTTTGTATTTACATGTCTATAGTTTAGGAGCTGTTTGGGTAACTCAGAAAGGGAATTCCCTGAAACCTTTTTACACATTTCACAAAGTATCCTTCATAGTTTCAAATATTTATTCTCGTAACTGAACTGAAACTTCACTATTTTATAGACCTTGGTCTGATCCTTAATGTGATTTTAGATATGTTCTACTGGGGGCAAATACAGGGTAATATCCTTTAGGAAGGAGTTGGAGAATGAGGGACATTTTATAAAACCTCAGCTAACTTCTCATAACTCTAGTCCCAAACCAAAGTGTCAAGTTTACATTCCTTCAGTCTTTTGCTATGAAAACATGGTAGACTGTTTTTGTGCTTTACGCGTCGGAACACTTTTGACTCAGAGCCTTCATTCACAGAACCTCAGTCAGTGTCCAGCCTGCATCACTTCACTCAGGGTCATCCAGTTCGCCTCTGGAATACTACTGGGGAGCTTGCTGCACTAGCGTTTTCTCTCCCTTTCTGATACATATTGCTAAAAATTTGTACAGCTAGTTTTTAGAAAGATGTTGAGAATTATCCATTTTCTTCTTTGGTTTTTTTTGAGACAAGGTTTTACTATGTAGTGCAGGAGGGCCTTGAACTCACTATGTAGCCTGAGATGGCCTCAAACTCACCGCAATCCTCCTGCCTCAGCCTCTGGAGTGATGGGATTATAGGCAAGTACCACCATGCCTGGCTGAGAATTGCCCTTATTTTAATCATTATTAAAAATATTTTAGCATTTCTGCCACTGGCCCCAGCAGCAACCCCGAAACTGGCACTTCGGAACCAAGCTGGGTGAAATAGTCACCACGCAGACTCTAGTAGCCACTGCTCTGGCTGCTGCCTGTGAGCACCATGAGCAGAGAGAATATGGCACTCTCAGTTTCAAAATGTAAAGCTTTGAAGGAAATGGATTTAATTTAAACTTTTGGGTTAGACTGTTACTACTACAACCAAAATTCTCAAATAAAGTGGGCATATATGTAGTCAACTCTGCAGTTTATATTGTGTACCAGTTGATGGAAGATCTGAAGTGGCTGCATTCTAGAAACAAAATGAATACACACACACACACACACATCCTGGTAGTTGGATTTTTCATCTTTGCTGCCTCTTACAAACGTGGGCCCCTTGTTGACACTAGGAGCAGAAATCTGATGTAGGCAATGCAGTTGCTCTCCCTGGTTCTGATCTTCACCAGTGTGGCCATGCCTCATTTCTTCTATACGGTGATCGTCCTCCTCAAGTTCTCCCAGAGTGTGCGCTCACCACTGGAAGCATTGAGTTATGTGAAGTGGAGAGTAAAGGAGTGGATCGCACCAGAATGGCCAGTGGCTAACACCTCACTGGACATGAGTATAGGAGATAGGCAGCCAGTGCTCTAAAGGACCTGCACCAGACCTGCCGCCAGTCTGACCCCAACACAGCTGGCCATCTCCAGGATCTAGGCTCCTAAAACCTTTGCAGACTTTGTTCTTGAAGCAAGCAAGCCACTTGTTACCTAAGAAGTCAGTCTGCATGAAGGGCAGTATGGCCTTGGGGGTGCCTTCTTGGAAGAGCAGCTTTTTTTTTTGGTACATACTTGCGATATATAATGTTTACATCCCTTGTGGTGAGTTGGTACATGTACATAATGCATCTTAATTCCCTTTTCATCCTCTTTCCCTACCTTCCCCCTCCCTTCCTTCTCTTGATCCCCTTCTTCCCATCTGAGAAAGGTTTATCTCCTTACTTCCTATTATCTGTCTTTTATTTTACTCTTTATTTATACTTTGGATTTCTCATACAAGAGATTAAGCCACAGCTTGCTGATCTCCCTGTGAGATGACCTTACTCTGGACAAGGAAGTAAGTAAAGGACAAGGATATTGTTAAAATTGTGCAGAACCGCTCTAATGAAGAGTGGAAGGAGCATGTGCTATGGAGAAAAATAAGCCATCCTGGAAAGGAAAATAACCTGTATTGAAAGAGAACTTACTATTCTTTGCAAATTCTGCTACCTGTTATACTGCAGACGGGCACCAAGATTCTGTGACAGTCATTGCCACTTTCCTTGAATAAAGACTTTCATTAGAAACAAGAGAATCATATTGCTCTTCAGGGAACCAGTAAGCATGGCAGGTGCCTCGTCAATACCAGGACACTAAACCCTCTCTTAATCCCCTGAACCTGTCACAGGACTACATCATTCTACTTTAATTTCATCACTGTCAGTGCTTTCAGACCTGAGATGTGCTGTACTAGTGTTTTGCAAAGTATAATCCACAGAGTAGTAAAAAATTTTAGCCAGTAAGGGATTCTGAGGTCAACTGAGATTGATACAAGGTTAAACCAATATACCGCAGGCCTTCTCAGAGCTTTTAGTAATGCTGAGGTACATTGTGAATCTCCTAAAAGGGAAAAATGGTGCAGTTTCTTACTTAATTTGATCATGGAACCCTTTTTTATGAGATTAATATCCCTTGGAACATCTGATTAGAAAATGCTAATTGATGGTAGAATTGAAGTGTAGGGAATTAAATAACTTGTCCAAGACCACAAAGTTAATCCGAGGCAGCATAGATAGAACTCCAACCCTGGTGGATCCTCTGGCTCAGGTGAAAAGAAACCTTCTTCAGACCCCTGCTGAGGGACATCCCTACAGCCTGCGGTCTCACAGTGTTGGCTTTGTTAAAGTCCCAAACAGTAGCCATTTAGCTATTTAATAACTGGTAAAGAGAACTATATCTTCAAGTTTATAAAGTTTTAATAAAACTTTTATATACATACATAAAGACCAGAAATTAGAATTACTTTATGCATGTTTTGTATGTTGAAATTAAAGGCATTTAACCTTTGTGACATTATTTTTTTCAGAAGAATGGCAATCTGAAGACATTTTGAGAGTCATTTAAAAAATATTTATCTATATATTTTTAATGATTTTCTACAAAATAGACTTGCAATATTTTTTACAGGGAGTAATCTTTGTTTCTTGATTCATGATGTTAAACTCCAAAGCGAAATAAGGACTAAGCTTTGACCTGAAGGAAAGCAGATTAAAACAGGTCTGAGATTTGAACACAGCAGAACAATCTATGGGTTAAGATGTTACTGAATTGATTCTTTGAGAATCCAACTTGGCTTTCTTTATGATGAGATCATAAAGAATTAGGAATTCCTTTATTAAGGAAGTATAGTAGGGCAAGGAGACACAGAGAATGTTTTCACCATTGCTTTCCTGAGCCAAATTTAGTAGAGCTTTTCTAAATTGTTAGAGTGTGGCTATACATTTGGATCTTGCCAGATTGATTTTCAAATGCTGTTTGCTCTTTGAAGCAGTATCTCAGCATTTACAGGTCTGCTTTTGCCAGACATCTTTTAATATTAGGAGCCTTGCTTTTTTTTTTTTTAAATAAACTTCACTAAATTCAATTGGTGCCTTTACATAGACGGATTTTAAGCCAAGTATATCTTCCAGTCTTTTTTTTCCATTCATTTTTATGATGTTGACTGTTTCATAGGTGTAAACAGGAGTTCTGTCATCATTTTTGTTACTTTAAGATGATTTTTGTTTTTTATAATTATATTTATTGGTGACATAAGTGTATCAGATACATCAGTGCGTGTGCTTACCCAGGTCACCTCTGTAGTCATAAAGACTATGGTTATATCATATGAGCATCTGCTGGGAGACAGCTCCACAGGGCCAGCAGGCCAGTGTGTCTACCACAGCAAAAACACCTCACAAAAGAGAAAAGAACAAGTCTTCCAGGATATTGCTTTTCATGTTTGGTTTTAGAGGAAATCATGAATTTTCCCATTTCTGTTACTTGAGTATTGAGAGAAGCTAAATAAAGGCATTACTAGTTAAAAATTAAAACAGTAGAATTTAAGATGACCTCTACTTTAGCTCTGCCTTTTACCATCTGTGGATCTTTCAGAAAGTCATGTGAACTCTCTGGGCTTGATTTATCCATTTGTAAAACCAGAGAGATTTTCTGATTTTTCCTTTTTTACCATCTTGAAGCTTAATGCTAAACAGTCCTGGATTATATGCTATAAGAAACAAGTCAAACTTTACTAAGTTGAGATGTATTTGTCTTTCACCAGAACCAAGTAACACTAATTACACACTTATTGGGTTAGTAGAGCCTCAGTTTTAAAAATTTCTGATCTAAAGTCAACACAAAAATGTAAGATAGGCTTTTACACCTAATGAGATATGTACATCTGTACAAACTATGTTCAGATAAAGAATTAAATACATACAGAGAACTAAAGATTTCATTTTATTACTGAATCAAGTATTATCTATGATATAATCATGAGATGTTATAATTAATAACTTATTATTTCATATCTTAATATAGGTGAAGAAAACTGGTCTTGTGGTGGTGAAAAACATGAAAATTGTTGGTCTCCATTGTTCTAGTGAAGATTTACATGCTGGGCAAATTGCTCTTATTAAACATGGGTCAAGGCTGAAAAGTTGTGATCTTTATTTTTCCAGAAAACCATGTTCTGCTTGTTTGAAAATGATTGTAAATGGTAAGTGCAGATAAGGCCTTGTGGGGATTAAGAGCTTTTATCTTAGAGCAAACAGGGAACAATTTGCACACATAGATAATTTAGAAATATAAATACATATTTGAAGACAAATTTGACACTTTGTAAGAGGAAGAATTAGAAAACATGGTCTCAGATTCTAGTCTCAGCTCTGCCCACTAATCAGCTAAGTGACCCTCAATTAATTATTATACTAAAGCTAACTACTATCTCAAAGAAATCCCAGAATTTCAGTGGCTCAATATAGTAGACATCACCCTGTAATAGTCTGATGTAGGTGCCGCTGAGCTGCAGGTGGCTTTGCTCCCCGTGAAGGAGTCACAGGCCTACTGCTGTTGTCATCCCTGCAACCTTGCTGGAGTCGCCTGCATTCAGAGGCAGCCTGAGAAAGACAGTAGAGAAGTTATGCCTCTTCTTAAAAACCTTGGCCTAGGGTGTTAGGGGTATACTTCAAGTGCAGCATATGTGAGGCCCTGGGTTTGACCTCTAGTGCCACAGAAAACAGAAAGAAAATCCAGTCTGGAAGTTATATACATCATTTCTGTCCGTTTCCATTGTGAAAACGGTAGACACTGATTGGACATCTGTCTCCCAGTGACTGTTAGTTAGAAAGGAACACAGTTTTTTCATGTGTAGCCATCTACTCTAACCACATCAGGGTACTCACTAAGCTTCTCTGTGCTTATAATTCTGTTTTGCAGCCAGGTAAGTATGCAGACCATCCTGTCATTTTTAAATATGTATCTTGTACATGGGCACTATGGCATGTTCACAAAAAAAGACAAAAAGCCCATATGGTTCCTAACCCATGTTACTTGGGCACAAGAACAATTTAATGTAACACATCATCTAGTACCAAATGAGTGATGCAGGCTGTAAGTAATACATGATCTCCAAGAAAAAACAGTGATACCCACAGGTTGTCATGTTATAAAAAGATGGGGTTTAAACTGGCTCTTAAAGTATCTAGCATATAGGAGAAGATGCTACTTGTCAGGGGGCAACAGCACACCTAGCATCATCCAGTTGTAAGAAGTGAGGTTCAGTATTTGAAATGGAAGATTCTGAGTAAGAACAGATGGGTTAGGATGATAAATTGGGGCTTTACTACAGAACTCCGAAAAGCTCTATATAGCCTCTGGGCTTTATCCTGTGAAGCTGAGTTTCTAGACCTGTTTTTCAGAAGAGCTATTTTTTGTTTAGATCCAAGTCTTACAAATACTGATCAGATTTCTACTGAGGGTGGTGTTCTGAGCTTCAAGTAAAACTTGAAGCTTTATCCTGTGAAGCTGAGTTTCTAGACCTGTTTTTCAGAAGAGCTATTTTTTGTTTAGATCCAAGTCTTACAAATACTGATCAGATTTCTACTGAGGGTGGTGTTCTGAGCTTCAAGTAAAACTTCCAGAAGAAACAGTCATGCAGTAGAAGCTTCCTGGTCTTCTTTTCAAGCAGATAGGTATCTTATGAGAATGACTCAATTCTGTAGTTCCTAATAGATAAAATAGGTATCATAGTGGTGGTGGCATTTTTTTTTCTTTTTCCCAATTAAGTATGCAGATTGAGCACTCACAGTTATGTTCAATGGACTTACAAGTCCTATTATAGATAACATAGAGGCACTGAAGATTTTTAAGCAGGGTGTAAGATGATAATTTTTTTGTTGTTGTTACTGAATTAGCACAGGGAGAACTTAGAAATTGAGAGCTTGATTAGTAGACTGTTTTTTTAGTTGGGGTATAAATTAGAACTCAGATGACAGTGTTGATATAGAAAAGAAAGAATGTGAAAAAACCAAAACATTTGTTGATCTGTACTGGAATAAAAGAAGAAGAATGAATAAAAGATGGTAGCGTTTTACCTTAAGCTGCCCATGCTGAAAGTATCTCAATCATCTTAGAGCTAAGAGTTAGAAGAGTAGGGAATTCAGGCCCCACTGCTGCTTGGTATCTGTAAGGTATTTCAACCTAGCAAGAGAGAAAATGAAGTCTGGAAAATCGGGAAAGACCTGAGGTAGAAATGCATTTATGTTGGTGTTAGACCTGTATATAAATAAAGTTTCTCTGTTAGTTTAGGTTTACATATTAGTTAGTTATCTTGGGAAGGGGGCATGATTGAACCTATGCTGCAGCTGAATTACTTCAGTTACTGTTACCTCAGTTAAACCAAAGCAAACATTTCCTAGCACATTGGTTCTCCAAGTGTATACTCCTGATGGTACATGAGGTGAACACTATTTTCAAAATAATGCTACAGTCTCAGTAATGGTAACAGGACAATGGTGAGTAAACCACTGATGTCACAACATGAAGCACAGCAGTGGTGCCAAACCGCTAGTAGTCACTGCTCTGCACAGCACTTGGAGTGAAAAACAAAACCACGAAACAGTTTCATGTAAGAATGTCCTTGATGAAATAGTAAATCTTAACCCTTCGGTACACATCTTTTGTTTTGTTTTGGTTTTTTTGAGACAGGATCTTGCTATGAAATTCAGCCTGGCCTTGAACTGTATGCAACCCAGACTGGCCTTGAACTCTATGCAACCCAGACTGGCCTTGAACTTGAAGCAATCCTCCTGCTCGGTGTCCCAAGTGCTGGGATTACAGGCATGTGCCTCCACACCCAGCTAGCTTCACATCTGTTTTAATATTCTGTGTGGAAAAAGGAGGAGGTGGTCATGAAGCACTTTTATCACAAATTTAAGTATGAAGATTGTCTTTAAACTGCTTATATGATTATGTTGCAGACAGAAATGATCCACTTTTCTCAAGGAACACCATGAAATAACAACGATGGTAATTTAGACTTTGATATTGGTAGGCATTGCCTCAGAAGTGAAGTAGGACTGTCACTTTCAGGAAAATAATGGTATTTGTTATTAGTGATAAAATTGGAGTTTTCAGAGTAAAAATTAGAATATTTGAAAACTATATGAGCTTGAAAGCTTCCCAGTATTTAATTCTTTTGATGAGATTGGTGGTGTTATTAATGAATCTGGTTTCCCTGAATACTGTAAAATCAGTACATCATTGTTTTCCAAATGACCAATACATGATGCTACAAAATCATGTGTGCATAAAAGAGCCATTCTAAGTGCAAGACAGTCCAAGAGACGTAAGCATTATAATACAAAAACTTTGTTGATAGGGTTTCGGATTCCACACTGTAACTAACCTGTAAGAAATGGTCCCTTGTCAAGTACTTACACAGTGTCGCCAGGTGTGGTGACACACGCTTGTAATCTCATCACTTGGGAGGCTGAGGCAAGAGGATTGGCCGTGAGTTCGAGGCTCACCAGGACTATACAGTGAGTTCAAGGCCAGCGTGTACTACATAGTGAGACCCTGTGTCTCAAACACCAAATTTACACAGCATCAAAGAAGAATATTCACCATTACTCAAAATGGCTCTTCAGATACTTTTTAAACTATACACCTGTATGAGGCAGGATGCTTTTCATACACATCAGTAAAAACAACCTATTGCAGTAGATTGAAAGCAGAAGCAAATTTGAGAATTCAGCTGTCTTCTACTAAGCCAAATATTAAATATATCTGAAAAAATGTAAAAAGCAATTCTTCTTTCATTATTTGGGAAATAATTTCATAAAGCTATGTTATTTATGTTAATGTATAATTGGCTCTTTATTGTTATTTCAAATGAACTAATAAATACTTTAAAATTTTATTTTAATTTCTATCAGTAAATTTCAGTGCTATTTAGTGCCCTCAATTATTTTTAGGACTATAGGACTGCGAGTGTATCTCAGTGGTAGAGCACTTGCCTAGCATGTCCAAGTCCATGAGTTCCATCCCCAGCACTGCAAAAACAGAACAGTGTCTTCAGAAAAAAAAAAAATTGTTTTCAGAGTATAGAAGAATCCTAAGATCCTAAAATTTTGGAACTTCTGCTGTGGCATTTGCCTTCTTTTTGGATCAGGATTACTGGGAACAACTAAGATGCTTAGATAAAAAGCTTACCATCACTACTGGTTAGGAAATGAAGAACTCTTTCCAGAGGGAACATGAACTGCAGCCAGGGAAACACTCTGACCTGCGCTTAGAGGCCTTCAAGGTTGCTTTGCAATTCAAACCACAGTGTGTCAGGAGTAGCAGGGAGTAGACAGAAATATGTATTTGTTAACTTAGAAGTTTTAGTTCATATACTACTTTGAAGGTTGGAACACCCTGTGGATTGTCTGTCCATTTCTGAGCAAAATCATAAAGTCTAATCCAAAATTACATGAGATACTAACAAAAAGGTCTCTGTTGGAAACTTAAGAAACACCTGCGTGTTTATGTGTAAGGCATCTTTATTGTTGAACCTCAAGTGCTCGCTTCGGCAGCACATATACTAAAATTGTTGAACCTCAAATACTAATTAAAATAGATGTTCGTATGTTTGTTTTCCAGTTATAGTTCTCTTTTGAATTGACTGTTCATATCTTTTTATCTCTCCTGAGGCGTTAATGTTCTCATCAGTTCCTATGTATTCTTAGTGAATTAAAATCTTTTCTGTATATTAAAGAGTACTGACTTTTGCTGTCAGGTTGATTGAAAATGTTTCTTTAGTTTGTTTTGTCTTGGATGTTGTAGACTTTTAGAAAATAATATTGGGATGGGGATTTAGCTCAAGTGGTACAGTGCTTGCTAGCAAGCACAAGGGCCTGAGTTCAATTCTCAGCACTCTCCCACCACCCAAATAATATTTAGCCAGGCATGGTGGCACACACCTGTAATCCTAGCACTCTGGGAGGCCAAGGCAGAAAATTGCAAATTTGAGCCCCAGCTGGGCAATTTAGCGAGATCCTGTCTCAAAATAAAAGCAAAGGACTGGGGATGTAGCTCACCACAAAGGTCCTGGGTTCAATCCCCACTACTACCAAAAATATAACAACAATAATAATAACAACAATAATAAATATTGCCTTATCACCA
Organism: Hystrix cristata; assembly: GCA_004026905.1. NCBI lineage: Eukaryota > Metazoa > Chordata > Mammalia > Rodentia > Hystricidae > Hystrix > Hystrix cristata. The sequence goes on along the minus strand of PVJO010017569.1, from coordinate 23,310 downwards.
CAACTCCAGCCTGACCTAATAATTTTTCCACATTACAATTTCTTTGTAGACAGTTATGATAAACATGAAAAGTACAGTAATTTGTTTAATCATCCCCCTATGTTGGTCATCTAGCTTTTAAAAAAATATGTTTTAAAGAATGCTGACTAGCTAGGCATAGTAGTGTACTCCTATAATCCCAGTACTCTGGGAATCTGAGGCAGGATTGCAAGTTTGAGTCCTGTCTGGGCAATTGAGTGACTTAGCAAGACCCTGTCTCAAAATTAGAAAAAAAAATTATTTTAAAAATCTGGGATGTATCTCAGTGGGAAGGCCATATGTTCAGCCCCCATCCGTGCCAACAAAACAAACCTTCAAGAATGTAGACTTTACATATATAAAAACTGGGCATGATGGCACAAGCCTGTAATCTCCACACTTGGGAGGCTGAGGCAGGAGGATCCCTGCAAGTTTGAGGTCAGCCTACTTACCGCAAAGCCAGTCTGAACTATGTAGTGAGACCCTGTCTCAAGCGCATATATATATATATATATATATATATATATATATATATATGATTTTTTTATCTCCCTTTAGAATGTTCCTTAGAATGGCTTTTTTGAAAAATTTTGAATCACAGACATAGGAACATTTTTAATGCAAAGATGAATTGGTCAGGTAAACCAGACAATATCAAGTGTTAGCGTAACATTCTAACAGCACACTGGTATGTAGTTTCACTGGGCGTTGGGACTACACGTAGCAAAAACAATGTTTCTACAAATGCCTTCCCATGGGCTCTACCACAGTAAACGTTTCAGGTTTTGTAGACCACATAATGCCTTTGGCAACTATTCAAGTCTGCCATGCAAAGGTAGCTAAAGACTTAATTGAATGCGTGTGTCTGTGTTCTAATATTTGTGGGCATTGAAGTTTGAATCTTTCATAATTTCAGAAGTGATGAAATACTCTTGATTTTTTCAGTTAATTCAAAATATAGGACTGGGGGCGCACCTCAGTGATAGAGTACTTGCTGGACATGCATGACGCCCTAGATTCAATCCCCAGTGCCACCAAAAAAAGAAAAAAATCCATTTTTAACCCATAAGCTGTACAAAAACTGGCAATGGATTGGGTTTGGCCTAACAAGAGTTATTGATCAACCCTCAGATAGTATAATTCGTGACTTGATAGTAGACATGCATTATATTGGAGCCTTTTGATATACTACAACAATGGAGTGGATTTATCAAGAAAATAAATTCGGCATGTATCAGATAATTATGTTTTATGTTTTGTATTTCAGCTGGAGTTAACCGAATTTCATATTGGCCTGCTGATCCAGAAATAAGCTTGCTTACTGAGGCTTCTAGTTCTGAAGATGCGAGATTAGATGCCAAAGCAGTGGAGAGATTGAAGTCAAACAGTCGGGCCCATGTGTGTGTCTTACTCCAGCCTTTGGTGTGTTATATGGTACAGTTTGTAGAGGAAACTTCCTACAAATGTGACTTTATTCAAAAAATTACAAAAACAGTGCCGGATGCTAACATTGACTTTTATTCTGAATGTAAACAAGAAAGAATAAAAGAATATGAAATGGTATTTTTGGTTTCAAATGAAGACATGCATAAGCAAATACTGATGACTATAGGTCTGGAGAACCTGTGTGAAAATCCATACTTTAGCAATTTAAGGGAAAACATGAAAGACCTTATCCTACTTTTGGCCACAGTAGCTTCCAGTGTGCCCAACTTTAAACATTTCGGATTCTACTGTAGCAATCCAGAACAGATTAATGAAATTCACAATCAAAGTTTGCCACAAGAAATTGCAAGGCACTGCATGGTTCAGGCCAGGTTATTGGCATATCGAACTGGTGAGTTAAATGCTTAGTTCATAAATTGGGACTGATTGGTTGGGTTGTATTCGTCTCAGAAGTAAAGTATTTTTCTTATCTAGGTAGAATTCATTTAAAGTATTGCTGTTGATATAATAGAGAGAAATTAGTAAGACCCTGTGTAGGAAACTCTTTCTCAGAGCAGTTTGGGGATTCCTAGTGGCCCTATATTCAGGACTACATTTATAATTCCAAGCCAGATTATCTAAACCCTTCTTGCTGTTTCTTGCATTTATGGATTTCACTGTTCTTTGAGCCCCCTCCACTAAAGACAGGAGAGAAAGAGAAGACTAAAGTCATTTATTTTTATTAACACTTCAATATTTTGTATGTCTTCAATAAAAACTTTTGGAAATCTATAAGATTAAAAATACAAATTCAAAATAACTAAAGAATATCAAAGTAAATGTATGTTGGGTATTGTAGGTTCTTCCAATTGTTGGTATGTCTCAGTCAGCAAGTTGAGAAATCAAATATTTATTAAGTTGTGTGTGTGGAAAAGGAGAATATTACTTGGGACTGTTCTTTACTGTGTAAAACTATAGCATCTGTATTTCTAATTATGGAATAGTATTTTCACATTTTACCAGGTGTAATTTTTTTTCAAAGTAGAATCATAATCACTTTTTAAAATTCAACCTTGAAATAAGCGGGAAAAATACAGGAGAACAGTAGAGTAAGATTGTTATCTCAAAAAAGAAAGAGAAAGAGAATCAGAAAATCTCCATGAAGGTACCACTGGTCTATAATGTATTCTTAACAGAATGAAACCAAAAAAACCCTGAAAGTAAGTCAGTAGAATGGAAGATCTCAACTGACAGCATATAAGAATCAGCATGGAAAGAAAGAAAGAAAGAAAAAAAAAAGAATCAGCATGGAAACTTTAATAAAAAGATGTTCAATCCCCCACCCAGAGCTATTTAACTTTGGCCTAGGCCTGTTTTTTCAAGAAGTAATGCAAGGTGTTACAACATTCAGCAGGGTTGAAAATCACTCAATTCTTTAAGGAGTTTGATTCTGTAAGTATGAACTATATGACCCCAAACAATTGTATATGAGCCTAATTTAATGAAAAAATTATTTTTACAGTACTAGGGAGTGGACCAAAGGCTTTCACAATGAACTACATCCCCAACCCCTCCTTTTTTAATTGTATTTTTAAAATTTTGAGACAGAGTCTTGCTAAATTACTAACTTGCCCGGGTTGGGCTGGAACTTGCATCCTTCTGCCTCTGCCTCCCAGAGTGCTGGGATTACAGTTGTGAGCCACCATGTCCTGCTCAAATGTTCTTATATCATGGCTTGTATGTTATTCTCTTTGCCAAATTCAGCTTTGTAAAGAAATTTTCTGTAAACCATTCTGGAAAAATGTAAATGGGATCAGCTGTTATAGCTACAATTCTGTTTCTCTTTGGTAATCAGAATTCAGCAGAGTTCTGCCTGTGTTCCAGAGTAAGATGGGAGATGTGCATCTGCTGTTTTACTTGATCTCAGTAATTCTTGATTCTCATGGAACACCTCATTTTACCATCTGTGATTCCATTGTTTAGATTGCTGTATGTAAAGAGATAAATTTGCATATGTATATATCTTACTAGCTATACTACTATATATATTTTGAAGTATAAGTTTATCCACTATTGCTGTGCAGAATTTTGTACATAAAGCTATGCTTATGCACTCAATGGGCAATTCAAGGATTTTTCAAGGGTCGTTTTTTGACAATGGATGACTTTTTTTGCCTGGAACTCAAATCCTGAATAGGATACAACTTAACTATTTGCACTCCACTCCAATCTGAGCTCTTTCAGGGAAGAAACCATATCTTAATAATCATTTTTTTCCTTAGCACTAATCAGTGTGTTGAGTGGAAATCTGTACCAAAAGACAAATGGACCTCAATCCTTAATCTAAAACCCGTGGGGCCAAATCAAAAGAAATTCAGAACTTTTCAGATTTTGATAAGGCAATATGGTGCATATACCTTCTATTGAGGTTTAGGACAATACCTGTAATCAAACATATTAATATACATCAAGTAAAATTTTCAAATATTTGTGATAAACAGAATATTTTAAAAACACAATTTTTTTCTATTTTTTTTTTCTGTTTTTTGTGGTGCTGGGGATCAAGCCCAGAGCCTTACACATGTTAGGCAAGTGCTCTACCACTGAGCTATATTCCCAGCACCTCCACAATTTTAATGTCACCTGTATCATTTTTAAAATTCACTGTGAACTTGGGTTTATTTTGGATTTCCAGTCTTTCACTTTAGTCTTCTCTATTTCTATGTAAAGCCATGCTATTATAATTACAGAAATGTTATTAAAGTTTTAATATGCCAAAAAGGGGGTGTGATGAATAACAATTTGGGTCAAGATTCCCTGTAAATAAATGCATCAAACTATTGAAAAAAATTGATACAAAGGATTCCAGCTAAGGACCTCTAATTCTTCATTGATAATAATACTGATAATTTATTGAGCACTTACTAGTATGTGCCAGGCACTGAGATAGGTGATTGAATACCTGTCTTGTTTAACATTGGAGACTAGCCAGCCAGGTGGATATCCCTATGATATAGTGTGCTTCCAATTACTCAAGTTTTTAATTTTACACTACAGTGGTACCTTGGTACACCCTGCTAATTGATTTCTGGAGACAAACTATGAATACCAAGTAAATTGTTTTGGCTAGAATAGGTAGCCAGTCAAGAGGGAGTCAACACTGACAAGGTCTATTTTGAGCATCTAGTACCAAACAAAGGATGAGTACCAGGGCAAAGCTCGTCCAATTTCAAAGCACTTGTATACCAAGATATGACTGTATTTTACAGTTTATTTTGACAACTTTGTATTTTTCCATTTTTAATAGGTGAAGATACCATTTCATGAAATCATCACATTTAAAAATATACACATTATTAAAATGAATACTAAAACCTCCTGGAACAGAGTTCTAAAACAAAATTTTTTGAATGATGAATAAAGAAGATCCACAGGGTATTGTTAAAAATATTTTTAGGATAATTAGAGGTAGCAAAAGAGTGACTGATGTGTTTAGACTCTCGAGGGGGAAAAGATTAAAGGGCATCCCCTCATGTCTACCTGGCTTAAGTGCTGAGTTGTGATCTCTCTTTGTGTCCTGTTTTCTCAAATAGATGAGGCACTTTCCAAAGTTAAAATATTATGTCTTCCTCCTGGACCACAGTGTTGGTGAAGAAAGTGGGCTGAAGTAGCCATTGTTAACTATTTGAAAGCATGACTCACTGGTTTTCAGTGTGACTAAAATTCAGAGGGGAGCTCTGAGAAATGCAGATTTCTAAACCTTTCTCAGGTTAATTTAGGGGACCCCTGGGAACCAGGAGTTCGTCTTTTTTAACAAGCAAGTTTTGATCAAAACTGCCAGAAGTTTTGATGCAGATGATCTGTGGGACGTGGCTAAACAAACATTGCTGTGACCGCAGGATGGGGAGCTAAAATACCCATGTCTGTGTTCCAGAACCGTGGGCTGAAGAGTACTCTGATCTTCAGTGATCAAAGAGTCCGGGAATTGGCTCAGTGGTCAGAAGTGATCATAAGGAAAGTGACTTTTCCTTCAAAGTTGTACAGAGAAAACCCAATGAATAACCAGGTCGTGGGGGGCAATTTTTCTACAAATTACAGATGTAAAAAGATTTTTGAGAAATAGTTTGTCCCTAGACTTGGGGGCTAGAGCGAAATTGACTCCATTTTATGTAAATAAAAAGTTATCCTTGTTTGAAATGACAGGTGGTAAATATTCTCTTGGGGTAGCTGACCTTTGCTGGGCAGTAGAGATGTCGGCTGATGCAAAAATCACATCCTGACAAGGTTTAGCCTGTTCCCAGAAAAACAGAAAAAGTGGCTACCAAGACTAAAAACATAATACAAAAAATACTTAGGATTGATGGTCGGAAAAGTGGACTCTTAATATGAGCAATTTATAATTTAGTTTTGCATCTTTTCCTTTCTGATTTATACACACATTAAGTATAACTTTACTAAGGTATTGGGTTTGTGGGCAAATACAATCTAATGTTTATAATTTCTGCCACTTGCCTTGGAAAAGGAGCATAAAGCCATTGGTGTATATTATTTTCCCTGCATGTTAAATTTTAAAGGTCTAGGAAGGAACAAAATTTTGTTTACATCAGAATCTCTTTTTCCCTCTACACAACAGAAGCCAGTCGTCGTGAACACCTTGCCTCTCAGTCTCACGCTCAGCTTCAGCGCACACCACACGTACTGTTTCCTCTCACTGTCCTCCTGCCCCAGCCGGTTGTGAGTTGCATGAGGATGGGGACTGATGTCCCCCCTCACCACTGACCACCCAGTTTCTCACAGAACTTCGCACACACGGGGCACTCAGCAAGTGCAAAACTTTATTATGGATTCTTAATGTCAAAGGGAGAGGTGGAGGAAAGGCACACAGGTGGGGCCTGGAGGGCTAAATCTTAATCATTTAATTCCTTTGTGTGTTTTCTTATCTAGAAATGAAAATTTTAGCTGCTCTATGGTTAGGTGAAAATGAGATCACGAATAAAAAGTGCTTAACATAATTTACGCAAATGTTTCGTAGTATAATATTGAAAAGCCTGAACATGCTTGAACTAGAGATAGACAATTTCCTTGCATTATCCTAACTTTTTAAAATTTAACTTCTTATTGATAGGTTTTTAATCTTAGTTTTTAATGCAATAGTGGCACAAACTTTGTACTTTTACTGGAAAAGTTGGTGTTTATATATGTTATCCTTTGGAGAATTGTAGAGGTGAATGACAGTTTCACTTAATTCTCGCCAGTATGAAAATGTCCTAGGGTAAGTTAACAGATGATTCTTATTTTCTTTATGTCAATGTACCTATTTAACCACATTAGTCCCAAACAAACAAAAAAACCCAAGACAGTCATTTCACAACTGGCTTGCTAGCGGAGAATCAGTACTGATACTGGTTGTACTTGGTTCTTGGTGACTGCTTTGAATTGATCTGACTGAAGCCCCCACCGTGTTAGTGGTCTTCGCATGCACATTGCAAGTGACAGGGCGGGCAGTGACCCTCTCTACTTATTTGGTACCCAGCTCCCACATTCCATATTTAGAAGTATTTAACACTTTTATGTAATGAATGAAGATATCAAAGATTGCTGCTACATTTGCGAAATATGTTCCAATAATATGTTTACTCTGTTTTTGGGAAAAAATACTTTTGAAACTAAGAGATCATTGATTTTTACTGAGTTCAGTGTCTTATTTTTCAGAGGATCATAAAACAGGAGTTGGAGCGGTCATTTGGGCAGAAGGGAAATCTGTAAGTATGAAAATAATTCTTTAAATATTTAACCTTGATTTTGTTTAAACACAGTTCATTCTTCAGTACATTTTTTGTTTCTTTTGTTTTTGTTTTTGAGATGGAGTATTGCTGTGTTGCTCAGGTGGGGGTTCAGATAAGTAGAGTCAAGAGCTATTTTGAAGGTGGTGTCTACAGCACTAGACAATGGCCTGTGCCCTGGAGTGTCAGGGAGTGAGATGGTGACACTAGTAAAGGAATTGGTAACTGGGACTACAGGCTTGTGCCACCACGCCTGGCAATACATTGCATTTTTTTTGGCCCGTTGAGATTAATGTTTTCGTATTGGTGCATTTATAAAGTTCTATAGACATTTGCTCATTCCCTCAACAGTTTTTTAGATAAATTCATCTATTTGGCAAATATTTATTAAACACCTACAAGTTAGGCACTATCCCACAGTAAACATTAGAAATTTAAAGATAACATGTTCTGCCTTTCATGCCCTCCTATCTTGTGATAGATGGAGAAGTAAAAAATAGACTCATATATAAGTGAAAATGTAATTGATGCTGTGAGAAGGTAGAGGAGGAGGTCCCCCTACTCTCCTTGGAGAAACGAGTGACATTCTTGGAAAGGTAGTGGGCTATTAGTCTTGAAGATTGAGTAGGAGTTCAGTAGAGCAAGCTAGGAAGATTAGGAGGACAATATCCAAAGGTAGAAGGTCAGAGAGAAAACATGGGAAATTATAGTGATGTGGCATGTTGGGGTCCAGAATCCTGTGTGGAGGAGAGTGGGCAAAAATTGTACCGGACCATGAAGGACATGAGAAGGAGCAGGTAACTGGGACTATCAGCATGTACTTTAAGAGCACGTACTTTAGACAGTGCATACTCTGGCACAGCACTAATCAGTAGAAATTAAAGGAGAGCCACACATATGGTTTTAAATTTTCTAGGAGCTATATTGAAAAAAATAGGTTAAATAATATATAGCTGACTGACATAGGAACCTAAATTTTGTTTCGGTGGACTATAGAGACAGTAATTTGGCTATTTGTTTCAGTGTTTTATAAGATCTCCAAATTCAACGTAACTAATAAATCAAATAATCTTTTCTGCTATCCTGCTCATGTGATACTGCAGGGTATAGGCAATTATGTAGTGCTGTGGATACCACCTTCAAAATACCTCTTCACTCTACTTATCTGTGCCGCTCCAACTGTTAACTCCTCCTAGAATAGCTTCCTCTGGCAGAAATTCCCATAGCATTCAGTACCAGTCATTGGTGACATTCATCATAGTTTAACTTGTGTCCAGTCTCCAGACTCTTAACTGCTCCTGATAACAGGTTCATGAGGGCAGAGATTCTGTTTACAGCTGTATTGCCAGCACCTCGCACAGATCCAGCCTGTGGTTGGAACTCCCATTTGTGCTCATGTGAATATTTAGCAGCCTTTTGGTTTGCCATCTGGTTCTCAACTTTGTGGGGAATTCAAGAACAGTTATGCCAGGCTGGTGTGGGGGCACACACCTGTAATCCCAGCACTTAGGAAGCTGAGGCAAGAGGACTGCCATAAATTCAAGACCAGCCTGGGCTACACAGTGGGTTCAAGGCTAGTCTGACCTACATAGTGAGACCATGTCTAAACAAAACAAAACAAAGCAAAAAAACAGTTAGTGTAGGGAGGCTGCATGGTAAAGTGGAAAGATGTATGAGCTTGGAAGCAAGCAACCTGGCCTTGAGCTCTGGCTATGATCCTTACAATCTCCATGACCTTGAACAAGTTAATCGCTCTTGGCCTCAGTTTCCTTATCTACAAGATGGGGATAATAATAGTACTACTCTCTAGGTTGTTTCAAGGATTGAGTAAATGAAATAATGCATATGAAACTTAGCATGATGTTTAACATTTGGTAAATGCTAAAGAAAAATTTATTAATGTAATAATATTTGCAAGTTTTGTTGGCTCATCATTATGCAATTTTTTATTTAACACACCAAGTTTCTATAGTAATGAGTCTGTTGAATAATTATAATAGATTGAAATTTAATAAGGTTTATGGCATATTCCAAACCATTATAAACACTATTGTTTATAAAATGTCATCCTAATAATTGATAAAGCATTCATATTAATAATATACCATTAATCAAGAGACACAAGAGTCACTGAAGTAAAAAGTTCTATATATATATATATATATATAAAAATATATGGCTCAATAAATACTGAAGAGTAAGAGAAAGTGTGTTTTTATTTTTGAATGAATAACAATAGCATGTTTTTAGCCCACCGACAGAAATCGTTCAAATGTTTTTAAAATTTCTGACTTATTAACCAGCAGCCCAGCACTGAGTATAAGAAATTAACAATCACTCACTAAGTACCTGCTGTGCATATCAGCCTAGTATGTGACTTTAAGGTCTACAAAAGAAGTATAGAATGTGGTTTCTATCCTCCAGAATTTTATAACTTATTTGAAGAGAAATTAAGTAAACCAATTTGTGAGTTAAGCAAGATAGTAATTTGATTAACTGCCAAAACTAAAGACAGCCTGGAAATTATATATTGCATTTATTTTGGGATTTTTGGTTTTTGGGGGTGTTGGGGATCAACCTCAAGGGCCTTGCACTTGCTAGGCAGGTGCTCTACCACTGAGCTAAATCCTCAACCCCCCAGCCTGGAAATTATAGACTAAAGAGTTGATCAGCCTTCTTGGAAATAAGCTCTGACAAGGCTACACTGCAACAGTAGAATCTGATACTGTATTTTTTAAATTCAGTTTGTCATAGAAATGGAATGAATACTTACTATACAAAGTATGACTGCAAGCTTTAAAAGTACATTGCAGCCAGGCATGGAGCAACACACCTATAATCCCAGCTCCTTGGAAGGCTGAGGCAGGAGGACCACAAGTTTGAGATGACCCTAAATTTGAGATGAGGAGGTTGGGGATTTAGCTCAGTGGTAGAGTGCTTGCCTAGCAAGCTCAAGGCCCTGAGTCTGATCCCCAGCACACACCCACAAAATAAATGAGATGAAACAACTTCATGAGACTCTGTCTCAAGATTAAAAAAAAAAGTGGGAGGCGGCTAGGGGCATAGTAACTCAGTGGTAGAGTACTTGCCTAGCATGTGCAAGTCACTCTGTTCAATCCCCAGCGCCACCACACGAAAAAAGAAAGAACAATTACAAAGTGCCTTTTCAGAACATTGCCACTAACCGGGGTGGGCCTGCTCACCTTGGCAGAGGAGCTGTGATGGTACTGGTGCTATGTACTTCGTGGGATGCGGCTACAACGCCTTTCCTGTTGGGTCTGAGTATGCCGACTTCCCGCACATGGATGACAAGCAGAAAGACAGAGAGATACGCAAGTTCAGATATATTGTGCACGCCGAACAGAATGCCTTGACATTTCGGTATGTTTTTCATATACATTTTCTTTAAAATGTAGCAAGGGTTAGTTGAAATTTGTTTTCTTTTAGTTGTATTTTATTTCTTATTTTTAAATTCTAAGACATATTGTTTTCAGAAGTACAATTTTGGCAAAATTTGGTCCCGCATGGAATCTGAGGCCATTGTCATAGATTCTCCAGGTCTTTCTGTATATTGAGAAAGCCTTTTTATTTTTCTTCCCTCTCTCTCCAGTATGAGGCTACTGAAAAGTTGTCCTTAAAGTTTTGCTCACTCTTTCACATATTTGGAGGTGAATATTACCTTCGTTTTCTAAATCTAGAGCACATATATTTATGAATATTAGGCTTTATTATGAATCAAGTTGCATTAAAATAGCTTCCTTCCTTATAATGTTAATTTAGGTCACTACTACAAAGACTTCTCAGCATTTACCATTCAAGGGGTGAGGTTAGGTGATTAAAAAGCCAAATAAGACATGGCTCCTGTTCTTGGGGACCTTCTGATGCAGTAGGGACATAGACTGCATCCGCCTACCATGTGGATTCTGAGAGCGAGGCAAGCAAAAGGTGCCAAGGATCGTCAGTGCTGCTGTGGCCGAGAGAGGGCGATGCAGAGGAATAGCTGTGTGGAGAACTGGCATTTGAAGTGAACTGTAAAGGATTGTTAGCGTCGTGGCAACTGAAGATATTCCTTGAAGGGAAGATCATTCTTGCTTCTAACACAAGCCATGGGCTAGAAGTAGGAAAATACACTGTGTGTTGGGAGCATGCATATCCCAGTTAGCTGGAATGTGGACACATGGTGAATGCAGCTCATTGGGTGGGCTAAGACTGTACAATGGAGGACTTGGATGTAGACTCTGTGTGGTGGGCAGTGGGGAAATGGAGTTGCTCTGACAAAGTCATTCTCATAGACTGCTTAGATAGCAGGTGTATTGTTCGAACAGAGTAGATGTGTAAAACTCTGGTGCCTTGGTCCAAATGGACAGACATGAGCTCTCACTAAGAGATGGATCGGGAAGGTAGAGAGCTGAAGACAGCTGGTTGAGAGCAGTACAGCACACAAAACCTGGAATTACAATCCCTGTATTCTCAGACAAGAGCATTCTTTAGTCCTAAACTGCCAGCATGCAGAATTTCACTAACAGTCTCCTCTGTTATCCTTGTCCTCCTCATTATGTATTAACTCGCTTCATTTTGTACAGAAGTATGAGTATGTCACATATAGGCATGTTAAATAAAATTATTCTACAATAGGGAAGGATAAGTATAACTCAAAAACAGTGATTCATTATTAATTTCCTGATTTAATAAGCATTAAATGTCCTGTAGGTACCAATTAGAGCTCGGTCTTTTGACTACAACGATGATTTAATGTCTAATCAGACATGGTTAGCTCTCAAGAAATTTTACCTCCAATTTTCCAGTATTATGAAGAAATGCGTGCTTATGAAGTATTGCCCCCCCAGTCTCTCTTCCTCTCTCTCACTAGTGATTGAGTCCAGCAAGCATGATACAGCTATATCCCCAGTCCCTTTTAAACATTTTTAAAATCTGGAAACATAGTCCTGCTAAATTGTCCATGCTGTCATTAAATTTGTGATCCTCCTGCCTCAGCCTCCCAGGTAGCTGGAATTATAGGCATGCAACACCATGCCAGGCTTGTCTCTCCTCTCCTCCCTCTCCTTTCCACCTCTCTCCCCTTTTCTCTTCCTTTGCTCTTCCTCTCTTCCTCTCCTTCTCTCCCTCCCTCTGTTGTCTCTTTTTCATATTTACTTTTGTAATCCAACACTGAACATAATTGTCAATGCCTTCGAATCAATAAAAGCATTTTAGTTATAATAATTGTCAGGTCTTTACATATTTTGAAATTCACTATTTCAGGGAGAATAAGGTGTGTTTATTATTTATTATGTTGTCAATCTATTTTTTCAAAGATTTTAATGTTTAAAGAGTACTCTGAAAAATAATTTACCCTTTAAGTAACTAACTTTGTAATATAAATTTTATAGGTGTCAAGAAATAAAGCCAGAAGAAAGAAGCATGATTTTTGTGACCAAGTGCCCATGTGATGAATGTGTACCTTTAATTAAAGGTGCAGGCATAAAACAAATCTATGCAGGGGATGTAGATGTTGGAAAAAAGAAAGCAGACATCTCTTACATGAAGTTCAGTGAACTCGAAGGTGTTAGCAAGTTTACCGTAAGTAGATAACGTTTTTCTAAGTGTACTTCCTATTACATTGTTTAGTACCCTGCTACATATTGTAGTGATTTCCACCCCTTTAAAGAGTTTCAACAAACTATCATCATTGAATTTATTTGTATTTGCAAACATTTACTTAATTAAATGTTCAGCTAAGATCTCTGCCTTATGAATTTCAGATCTTTACAGTGCTATGCCTTGACTTTGCGTATCTTGAGCCAGTGGGCCCTTTGGTGCCATCTGGTGTCTGATAAAAGAAAAACTCTGATTCACAACTTTTCCCTCACTCTCCATTCTGACTTAGAGGCTCTAGATAAAGGTGAAAATAGTTCAACATCATTCTAAAGGCAGGGAGACACACACACACAGACCCAGACACACCAGCAGTGTGCTCTACTAATCCCCTGGGGAGCTCTTAAGTCAATCAAGTTGACAGTCCACCTTGTCCCCTCTATTCTCATGATGAAGATTAGTTCTTTGGTGCCTCATCTTTTCTGTCATCTGGCTTGGCTTGAAATAATAGATACAGTACATGGTTAGCTAAATGCCTCATTTTACAAATATCGGTAATTAACCCGAATTTGTGTTTGTTCTAACTAGCATAGGCGTGTCAGTAAATTTGATACTTGTTTTTAATATTAAATTTAATATGAATATTAAAAGTTTGAAAAAGTTTTTACTTCAAAAGTTTTTGCTTTTACCATTGTATGTAGAATGTACCAATACATGTTCTTGGTTTAAAATAAAAAAAAGTTTTTGCTTTTCTTCTTATTTGTAACTCTAGACTTTGAGATAAGTGATTCTGTCCTATCCTTGAGATAAGCTGTGTTGTCAAAAAGAAGGTTAGATTTGGGCAACACTCTTTTAAAGAACAGGTCTTATCAGTGTATATCCATGTCCAGTTACTCAAAAATATTTTAATATATGTGGATTTTTCTCTACTAGAGTATATTTTTTGAAATTATGAACATAATATATGCTGATTGTAGAAGAGTAGGAAAATTAAAAATAATGCATATTATCCCATAACTCATAGATATCATTGTTAATATGTTGCTGTATTTCTGTTAAAAATTCCTCAAAAATTATTTTTAGTAATTATACAATAGCCCAGCCCCTAGACTTAACTTACTTAACCATTTCCCTGTTGTTGGATACCTAAATTGTTTCTAAGTTTTTGTTTAAAAACTTAGACTTTTTATGACTATTCTTTTTTTTCAGTTCTTATTTTTTATTACTACAGGTTGGTATTATGTAATGATTATATTCCTTTTGAGTTGGTACATGTACATAGCACATATAAATTCTTCTTTTTATATTTTAGTGGTACATTTTAGATATACTTAATGATAACATTCATCATAGGAAATTTGTACCTGTATATGATAGATCTTGCTGCTGCTTTTTTCCCATTCCCCTCCCCTCCCTTCAACCTCTCTGCTCCTCCTTATTTACAAAAGCTTTGTTTCCATTTTTTCCTTCTATTCTTTTTTTCTCGTCCCTCCGTTCCTTTCCCCCTCTCCCCTCCCTTGTTCCTCTTCTCATTTGAACAATTTCTCCCCTTTCCCAATATATTTTAGTCCTTATTTACACTTTCAGTTTTTCACACCAGAGAAACAATGTGGTATTTAAACATGTGTGTCCGATTTATTTCAAGAGTATGGTCTCAAGATGCATCCATTTACCTAGAAATGTCTCAAGCTTATCATTTTTTATGGCAGAGTAGTGCTCCGTTGTATGAAAAACCACATCTTCTTTATCCATTCCACTGTTGATGGGTATTTGGGCTGTTTCCAAGATTTAGGTATTACAAACTGTGCCGCTATAAACATGAGTGTGCATATATCACTGTGATACGATGCTTTTAATTCTTTGGGAAGACATCAAGAAGGGGAATAGCTGGGTCAAATGGAACCTGTAGTCCTAGATTTTTGAGGAATCTCCACACTGATCTGCACTATGGTTGTACCAATCTACATTCCCACCAACAGTGGAGAAGGGTTCCTTTTTCTCCACAGCCCCACCTGATTTTTAATGATAGCTATTTTTTCTGGAGTGATATGGAATCTGTGTTGTTTTAATTCACTTCTCTTGAATGACCAGTGATGTTGAACACTTTTTATATGTTTGTTTGCTGTTAACACATATCAATTCTTTTTTCATTCCATTTTTCTCTACTCACTGTGTCTCTTTTCTTAAAATTTTTATTAGTACGTATTTGCCATACATAATGATCACATTCATCATAGGGAATTTGTACCTGTACGTATGTCTTAGTTCTTCTTTTTTTCCCATTCCCCTCCCCTCTCTTCAACCCTTCTTCCCCTCTCCATTTACAAAAGCTTTGTTTCCATTTTTTCCTTTCCATTCTTTTTTTAAATCCTTTTTCCCTTTCTTCCCTTTCCCCTCCCTCCCTCCTTCCCTTATTCTCCTTCCCATTTGAATATGTGCTTCCTACTTCCCAATATTTATCCTTTTTGCTCCTTATTTACCCTTTGGGTTTCACATACAAGAGAAACAATTTGACATTTAAATTTGTGTGTCTAACATTATGGTCTCAAGGTGCATCCATTTACCTGTAAATGACTCGTGTTTATCCTTCTTTATGGCAGAGTAGTCCTCCATTGTATATAAATAACACATTCTCTTTATCCATTCATCCATTGATGAGTGTATGGGCTGTTTCCAAGGTTTAACTATTATAAATTGTGCTACTATAAACATGGATATGCATATATCACTGTGGTATGATGCTTTTAACTCTTTCAGGAAGATACCTAGAAGGGGCACAGCTGGATCAAGCAGAACCTCTAGTTTTAGTTTTTTGAGGGATCTCTATAGGATTTCCATAGTGATTGTACCAGTTTACACTCCCACCAACAATGGAGAAGCATTCCTTTTTCCCCACAGCCTCACCAGCATCTGTTATTGGTTGATTTCTTGATGAATATTTTTAAATGTAAAGTTGGAATCATTTGTTTTTACCTTCTTTGTCCAAATTAATAGATTTTAGTGGTGCAACATGTTTCAAAACATACCTCTTTTTAAAATTTTTTCTTATGTAACTTCCCACCCCTTGTAAGTCGTCTTTCTTGGTACTAACCCTAGCCATACCATTTCTAAAAGTGGCCAAAAGTCTAAGGACTTTTCATGCATGGTAACATGTTTGTCTTGTATCTCATCCCACCTCAAGATGTTAACTAGTTAATCTGATGAAATATTGATGCTATGGAAGAGACTCACAGGTTATTAGTACTTAACTGTATCTTTCTAAAGACAGTGGCCCAGGAGAGCCTTTTTGTCAAGTCTTTAGTGATTCTGATGGAGAGTCCAGCCAGGTAAGAAAGGAAGGAAGAGCTGTTCTAGGGATATGAGAACCCCCACTCCTGCCCCACTTTTAGTCTTCTTTGTAATATCAGAATCTTCAGATTTCCCTGTTTCTTTCTGGGTGGTTGAGATGGAATGCTACAGCCATAAGAGATGTATGATGTATATGATAAATAATATAAAGTCATATGGCATAAATCAGTTTTCTGTAATTATATTAAATGGCAAGATAATATTGGTCATGTTTTTATTCTCTACTACCAAGGCCTTCTCTATTACAAAATTTGATAGACCCTAGAGATAGGCTGTCATGTTTTAAAATCGCACGGTGCGAGGCACGGGCAAGCCCAGATTCCAATCCCATCACCGCCTCTGTGTGGCCTGGAGTGGATCACCACGGTTCTCTAAATCTCCCATTCTCTTAACCATGAAATGAATGTAAAAGATCATTCAGGTCCCTTCCTTCTCTAAGAGTATCGATTGTGATCCTGGAAGCCACCATTCAGGGTCATTCAGTATGGTGTTATTAGAGCTTTGCTGATATGGACGTGACAAGTCCATTTTCTTGTATTTTTAAAAGCTGTTTTGCTATTTAAAGGCAGAATGCTGAAATGCTATTCATTAAATCCTTCAAAAATATATAAATAAAGTATTTGTACCTTCTTACAGTGGCAGCTGAATCCATTTGAAGTTTACGATCTTGAAAGAAATGAGCCTGAAAGGAGAGACAGTAAGTATTTACAAGTCCTAAATGGAGATTAATTTTGTTGCCAAAAATAGGTACATGGTGAATTTTAAAAATCAGATAATAGAAATTGTGTTAATAGATAGAGCATATTCTTTTTATAGGTTAGATTTGTGCCTATTTGTGAATATTTGTGTACCTGCTATATGCAAAGTACTATGAAAAGTGCTAACTAATAACTAATCCTGTTGAATCTGCAGTTTAATACAAACGATCATGTACAAATTGAATTTATAAGTAAAATTTATATGAAACAGTAAACAACAATACTCTTTTATACAAAAACAAATTTTTTGATCATGAGAAAGTATACAAATATATATTCTGGAATAAAGCCACATATGGCTAGGTTCATCAGAGAATGGAAATATTTTGGTTATCTTAATAATATAAGAATAATCACAACTACCATAAATTTCTAGTTTTAAAAGTTTTATTAAATGCACATTAACATAACTTTTGAATGTAATATAAGCTTTGGGGGACCTTATAATTCCTTAAGCACATAATTTTGAACATGAATTCTGTACATTACTATTTTAAAATAGTAGCTTAGCCACACATGGTACCCCCCTCCTGTAATCCTAGGACTCTGGGAGGCTGAGGCAGGAGGAATTCAAGTTTAAATCCAGGCTGGGCAACTTAGTGAGACCCTGCCTCAAGATAAAAAGTAGAGAGAGGGCTGGGGATGTGGCTCAGCATGAAAAAGTCAAATATTAAGGTCTCCATGAAAATGTGAATGTCTTGATTTTCTGAGTTCTGAATTAGCTTTATTCAAGTAGTAAATTTATTGTTCGTTACCTGGAAAAATAAATATCCACTCCATTTTCTTTTTAAACTTTTATCAAGAGCAAAAAAAAGCAAAAGAAAGGAAAATATATGGATCTAAATAATGTACATTCCATGAGAATGTTAAATTATTCGTGTTGTTAGAGAAAGGATACAGGAAGCAGTAATCATAAAAGTGAATTACTTGATCTGTGTAAAATTAAGAACAGCTGCTCATCCAAAGATACCTTTAAGAGAGTGCAAAGACAAGCTGGGGAATAGAAAATATCTGTCGCTTGTCATCATGCAAGACTTGTGTCCAAGATCATCATCCCTGCGTCCCTGAGAGGGAGGGCTTGCAGCGCTGAAGGTCCTGAGACTGGCAGGGGGACAGAGGACAGCCTCTGGCTCACTGGCAACATGTCATTTATTCAGTGTATGTTTGCTTTGTGACAGTTCATTAAATGATGAGTTTACGTTTCTATCATTTTTCACAAGTATTTTATATCAGTAAATAATCTCCTTAACTCCTTTTCAATGATCTAACATCTTTATTGGGATATAACTCACATTTCGTAAATTCATCCTTTGAAAGTATAGAATTCGGTGGCTTTTAGTGTATTCAGAGTTGTGTAACCATCGCTGTCACCTAATTTCTGAACATTTCCATTGTCCTAGAAACTCCAGACCCATTTGCAGTCACCCCCCATCCTCCCTACCCTCACCTAGGCAACCACTAATTTGCTTCATGTTTTTATTGGTTTGTCTAGTCTGGCCATTTCATATAAACAGAATCATATAATATGTGACTCCTTCTCATCGTTATTCCATTCAGAAATAGACATAAGAATCAAACAGATACGAGTTGAAACCCTCACTTTATTGCTACGCTGAGACTTGACCTTTGGCCAAATTGGCCTGTCCAGAGGCGGTGTGCACTGCTTCATGCCCTCTTAGTGCCGGTGCCAGGAACAGAAACAGAAGGGAGGTGGCAGTGCAAGTGTCTGCTTCCAAGTGTCCTTCCCTTCTGTAGAACTGGAATCCAAATAACCCATAATGAGCGTTCTTTGAAAAAAATCACTGAGCTTTCGAGAAAACCAGGGACATATCCAGACACTCATTCATACCCCGCCCCCCCAAAAAAACAAGATAAGAGGAATACTTATTAGAATCTGAATGGCAACTGTAAGGAAGCACAAAAGCCATAATAAACATGGGGACAAGTTTCCATAGAACCTGTGATTTTTGAGCAAAAGTATGGAGTCTGTTGCAAGGTGCTGAACTGAGTCTGAGACTCCTGCATAAGCTGGGGGTCCAGGCACGCCTCCTGGCAGAAGCAAGTTAGAGTCTCTCAGAAGGAAAGTGACTGCATTGAGGCCCACAGGGTACAAGAAGATACGAATTCATAATTGAAAACTGGACAGAGTGGGAGGAAATATACCACCTGAGTGAGTGTGAACAAACAGCATAATTAAACTCCAACAGACTTCCTGTTCTGCAGTTATCAAGTAGATTGTATAAAATGTTACTAAGTAAAATATGCTGTTGAAAAAAATGAGAAAGAAACAAGCCATTATTTTAAAATGACCAGGCAGTTTAAAAAAGAATCTGATAGAATTCGTGGAAATAAAAAATATACTTGTTAAAATAAAAAGTCAGAGGGCAAGTTAAGCAACTGTTTATTAATGGGCACACTGTTAGTGTTTTGATATGACTCTCTCATGTGGTGCGTTGTTCTGTCAGTTGTGAGTTAGCATCCTGACAGAGAGGGCCATGCACATGACAGAGGCAAAAGTAGACTATTTAAAATATGGTCCTGGAAATGGGTTTTCCATGTAGAAAAAATGATAATGAATTCTGACTTTGCATAATACTAAAAATATCAGTCCCTCATGAATTAAAGAGGAAAAGATAAACATTTTCAAGTTTTAGAAGAAGATACAGAGTATCTTTATGATCTATAGTAGAAAGAATAACTTAAACAGAACACAAATAATACTGGCTAAAACAGAAAAGACCGAGAAACTTGTATACATTCTATTTAAGGACTTATCTTCTCCAAAAGACATTATAAAGAAAGTGAAAAGACCAGCCATCTACTGGAAGAATAGATTTTCCACACATAACAATGAATTGGTTTCCAGAACATGTAATGAAGTCCTACAGATTTATAAGAAAAAAAAATAAAGAATGGTAATTATTGGTATTTTACAACAACCAAAATACAAGTGTCTGATAAACACATAAAAGATGATCACACTCACTAGTAGTGAGAGAAATGCAAATTAAGGTCACATTGAAGCAGTGTTTTATACCCATTACACAGCTAAAGTTTGCCAGTAAGGGTGCTAGTGAGAATGTGGCTGAGAAATTTTTATGTTGCTGGTGGGCCTGAAAATTTTACAGCCATCTTGGAAAATAAATTGACATCACTCTGTGAAGATGAACATGCATATACCCCACAACCTGGCAGTTCAGTTTGTAAGTATGTGCCCTAAAGAGATTCTTGCATTTTATGGAAAAAACAGGGAGACAAAGAACTCATTGAAATGTTATTCTTAACACAGAAACTGGAAATGACACAAATGTTTATCTTGAGAGATTATATAAAAATATACCGTATTTCCACAACAAACTACTACATAGCAGTAAAATTGAACAAACTATAGTTATATTCTTCATTCTAAATGAACCTGGGGGAGTAGGTTCATTTTTCATTTTGTTTTATTTTTTTGTTTTGTTTTTGATGTTTCATTTTTTGAGATAAGGTCTCCCTAAGTAGCCCAGGCTGGCCTCAAACTTGAGATTTTCCTGCTTCATGTTCCAGAGTGCTAGGACTACAGGTGTGTGCCACCATATCTGACTGAATAGGTTCTTAAGTGTTCATTTTATTATTAGGCTTTGGAATTCCCACCTGTATTACTTTTTTAAAAAATCACTTCAAATGTTACATTGAGAGACGACTGAGAAAGATAGAGGGCTTCCAGTTCCACTCTGGCAGGCAAACGCAAACCTGGCCCAGGTGTCCGTGTGTCAGGGAAAGAACAAATCAGACACACCGGTGTGGCCAGCAGGCAAGTCCCTCCAGAGACCGAAAGCAAAGGGCAGGAGGAAACTTGCAAGTGGTGAACATTTTCATTGCCCTGACTCTGGTGGTAGTTTGCAAGATGTGAACTCACCAGATTGTTCACTTTAAATATGCTGAGTTTACTTTAAACACATAGTTTATTGTACCAATAAAGCTACTAAAAGCAAAAAAATTAAAAAAATGAAAAAAAGAGGTTGGAGTCAGGCTCTTCTCCCACCCTGCCCAGATAGGCAGATTAGGCCATTTTCCTTCCATGAGTGGGAAGGCCCTGAGATCGATCCCCAGCACCCACATTTCCTGCCCCACATACAATCACCTCCTGTTTTGGAGGATAAGTATGTGCATTTTGCTTCTTCCAGCCTAATAATGGCTCCTCACCCCCCAAACATACGAATTATTTGCCATACACCATTGAGTGAGGGTCATTAGATACCATATTACTTGTGAATTATCTAGAGTCAATATTGATTGAAGAAATATTTGTAGAATGTGAAAGTGGTTGAGAATTTGAAGGTAAGATGTTCCTTAAGCATTATTTTGCTTTTCCAACCTTTGTGGCTTGAACAAGCCCCTCGCGCTGGAAGTGATGCTTCCTGACATGAGGTTATCCTTGCGCACTAGACGGTGTGCGGCGAGCCAGGCTCATGGATGAAGAGCAGCACCGCAGCAAGAAGCTGCGCCTGGACAAGCACTCAGAGGGCCTGTCCATGCTGCAGTGACAGCCCAGGACGGCGACTGCACCTTGTGAGCCCAGAAAATAAGGAAAGACTGTGAAACATTGAAAGGTGTTTTTAGGATATGTTATTGAGACTATTTTAATTTTAGATTTATTTATGTATTTTCCAGAATATAGCAGTGTATTACCCTATTGTAATAAATGAGGGGGGGCTGGGGATTTAGCTCAGTGATTAGAGTGCTTGCCTTGTAAGCACAAGGGCCTGAGTTCGATCCCCGGCACCACAAAAAAAAAAAAATAATAATAATAATAAATGAGGTAGCAGTAATTTAAGAAGACCAATCTACTTACCAACAGGGACAGATTTCTGTTGACACTGAATTTATACAACAGGTTTATACATAAAGGGGGCTGGTTCACTGGTGGTGACACCTAAAGACAGAATTATACATCTTTTGAGAAGTATTAATTCCTTTGGATTACTAGGGTAACAATTAGTAAACTGCTCCAGGAAACAAATGATAATCTGGTCATCTTTTAAGTGTCCATGTATAGCTAACCAAAAAGTCACATTTCTATCCAAATCTTTCTAATAATCAGAATTCACTTAATTAGGACTGACTCATAAAGTTGATGGACCTGGTCTCCATTTTAAAAGTATATTTTTCCAAATATTAATCTCTTTGGGCTGGGAATGAAAACCACTAGTTAAACTATACTTTACATCACATAAAACTTCCAAGATTGCTTATTTCCCAAATTGCTTTATTTATACATGCTTAAATTCTTGGATTCATTGGTTTTCTTTTACTAATATTTCATCTATGCCAAATATCTTGTAAATCAATCAGCAAATATTTTGTAAGACTCAAATGCCTGATATATACTACCAGATTTGTGGATTTATACACTTGTCTTGGGATGGGATATAAGAAAGGAGAAGAGAGAATCATACAATTGGGAAAGCTATGATTAGGAAATGGAAGGTTGATATTTCTATAGCACTATTAAAATTGTTATGTTAATGCCATTTTTGTTCTGTTCAACTCATTCAGTAAACACTTATCAAGGGTTTACTATGTGGCCCCAGAAGGTAAGTTCTATGAAGGCATGGAGATTTTATATATACAGTACGAATATACAAAATACTCATTTGACTGCCTAATCCCAGTGCCTGGCACAACATAAGCACTCAGTGAGTATTTGTTGATTCATTGATGGATTGCCAGACGCTGGCTAGACCATGGGGATGAGCTGTGTAAGAAACGCCCTCTGATCTCAAGACATTCAGTCCAGCGGGAGATAGGAGCAGGGTCTGAAGTGATAAAGAGAAATGATTCTGAGCATGGTCCCTGGCCCCGCAGCATCAGCATCAGCATCACATGGATACTTGTTAGACTTGCACGTTCTCGGGACCCACCACAGAATATTGAACCAGAACCTCTGAGTCTGTCTAGCAAGCTGAGTTTTCATAAGCCCCAGCAGATTCTGGTGACCTTCAAGTCTCTGTAGAACAGATGTGGCGCAAGAGGACTGCGAACACTCCGGGATTCGTGGAAGGTCCTTGTAGAAGCCAAGGTGCTAAAGTGGGTCCTGAAGCATTTGCCAAGCAAACAGCAGGAATGCAGTGAACTGAGAAAGCTGTGGAAACAGATGGCCACCTTGCAGGTGGGAAAGGAAGATGTCTGGGTAGCACACAACAACTGCAGAGCAATGTCCAGAGCCCACCCGGTTTGCAGACGCTGGGTATAACAATGTGCACTCAGATCTGCAAATTTCTAGTCAAGATGCTTCATCCCTTAGCTGGAGCAATCAGTGTGTGCACTTAAAAAACACAGCGCCTCAATTTCCAAGGTGGGGACAATAATGGCACATTCTTCATTAGTAAAGAGTGGCT